>OX376698.1:11254121-11395273 GCA_947389925.1 Coelopa pilipes | reverse complement strand
AGTTTCTTAACTGAAATTTTTTGCAATGAAGTTTTGTATAGAAATGGTTTACTGAATATTTTAATTATCACTCTACCAAACATTTACAGTGTAAATAACTCAATATGATCACAGAAATAATTGTATTTTAGTGTTTATTTTTATCATAATTTTTGCAGCGGAAGACGAATTTGCAAATTGAAAATCAGTTATTTACTGAAGGGAGAACTAAACTGAAAAAGTATATTGAGATTCTCAGCTACACCAATCTGTTAGAGATTCGATTGACCATCTTAAGCAGTATACATACATCACTTTTTTACTACTGCGCTTGCTTATGTTCACACTGTTCCTTACTGCACATGCAAAGACGATAACTGGTAAAAATATGTTTAATACAATACACGATTTAAAATTTCTTTCAGACTAGCACAGTTATATATCTGATCAATGGAATATCTGCTAATAACAAAGATTGTAGTCCTAATTTTTTGGTTTTTTGCTTAGTACAAACAATATATTTCTTATAGATTTTTCCGACTTCATAAAATGGGTTGTTTATTGTGTTTCATAAAAAAAAAATTGTATACCGCGATTTTATTAATTATAATTAATTTCTGTCATATCGCTGTAATAATTGAAATGTGATGAGATAACGCTAATTAATATGTTCTTGGTTTCAATTATTTGTCGACGTTAGATTTCGTAAAACGAACGTAGATATTCGTTGCTTCTCCTCGAAGAAGATGGCAAGAAGTACTTTTGTTCATCTGAATAATCTTGAGTATTGTAGAAAGTAATTCTTAAAATATGATCACTCTGTTCAATTGAATTCTTGCTTTACATACCATCCTATTTCATATAAAAACTTTTCCGTCACATGTTCATCTTCGTTTATATCAAGGCATTGTGGCGAAATTTTTTCAACCGTTTTCGTTACTTTAAATCTGTCCGGCATAGTTTTAACAGATTTTTTGCTATACTCTTCTATATGTAAAATCAACACCTGTAAGAATATTAGAATATTAAATTTAGAATTAATCCATATATTTACATATTATACAACATGTTTCTTCATAATTAGACAATAATTTAAAACCTCTAACATAAACTAGAATTTAGGATTTCTAGCTTATATATTTGTTTATAATTTATTATTTACTAGATATATTACAAAATATGTATATGATTCCGTTTATGTAAGATGCTCTTAAAAAATTAAATTATAATTAAAGTCTCATTCTCAGTAGTATACAACGTTACAAACGTACAGCACCAATGATTGTAATTACCTTAGCGAAATTACTTCGATGGCTGTGGTGCCAATATATATTTTTTGGGATTTTATAATGGTTTTAGAAATTATATAAAAATTCTATTTATACTTGGATATTTTTTGTCAAGTAATTTTAAAAGTAATCAATTAATTTTAAATTATTTAATAAAAATTTTTCATTCAACTAAATATTAAATTAAAAATAATGCATTAAAAACTTTCGTACATATGGAACAACGGTTAATTGGTTCTCAAGAGTTCAATTAACGGTATAAAAATCAATATTAATACCAATATTATTATATTATTATATATTATATTATATTAATAAAGGTCCAATTAATATCCATTATTAAATTGATTAAATATAAGGAATATCCTATATGATGGATAATTTTAATAAATAATATATGATTGAGTTATCGGGATATGATTATCAATAATCAGAACTATTACGTTTTTATTCAATAATGCAATGGTCTTGTTAAAATGCATGAAAAAAAACTAAAAGTTCAAAAATAATGTTCTTCTCTTCCTCCGAAATTTGCTTTCAATGTGAAAAATAACACTTAAATTTAACATAACAGAAAATGGTTTAACTTACTTGGAATTTTTTGTTATACAACATATATTATTATTGCACACCATTCAACTCAAAAACTGACCCAAGACTAGAGTAATCCAAATTGATCAGGATATAATTGCACTATATATATGAACTAAAATAGATGTTTCCAGCTTATTAAATAAGTAAAAAATATGAATGAAGTTTTTACCAATATTTCCATAAAAATATTGAAAATATAAACATTTTATACATTAAAAAAAAATAAATAAATAATAATGCAATTGCTTTTTTAAATTTAATTGAATGTGTGTTTTACATCTTTTCTCAGATTTCTTCTTCTAGAATTAGGCACTACATATTCTATACATTATGAAATATGTGAGTTTGAAGCAATATACGTATATTATTGAGAAAAGTTAAACAACGATTTGAATTCTATTCTGAATTTATACATTTATAATGTTGTGAACAACTGCGAAATTTGTGAAGTATTGTTACACCATTTACTAATGCAAATTTGGTTTAGTTGCACGTTTATTTTCTAGTACTGTGACACATACAATTTTTGATAATACCTAATATATGTATATAATAATAAATATATGTCTATATATATATATATATATATATATATATAATATATATATTATATATATATATATAGACATATATTATTATTATTATTATTATACTTCTTTGATTATATATATATATATATATATATATATGAGAAAAAGAAGTGTCGATATGCAAAACTGACTGTCTATTCCCAAAATTTTTAACTAAAAAAAACAAATGATTCGAATTATTTAATTTTGATATATTTTGTTCTATGTACAAAGCTTTTTTCATGTGAGTTTTCTCTAAATGAGACATCATAAATACAATATTTATTAACTCGTCAAGCAACATATTTTATTTATTTTTTTTCTTTCTCATAAATAAATATTATCTACTCAACACATTTATATATCTATGTAAAGCATAACAGAATACATTTTTCATTCAAGAGGATGAATAAGCTTTAGGCACTGATTCTAAACCGTTTCCAGTTGAAAGCAGAATCTTCGTGTCTTGCTTTTGAACTTCTTCTTGATTTTGATTAGGGGTACTTTGTCCACAATGTGTTTTCAAAATTAACCCATCTGGTCCCAAGTATAATATTGAAAATCCATCGTACCAAGCCTCTTGTGCATCAAATACTTCTTTGATTTTCCAAAGCTTAAATTTCCAAAATTGAAACATAACTTTTAATCCGGAAATTCCTCGTACTCTCCATCTTATTTTAACAGAAAAATCATCAGGATGCTTAGTCATCTTTAGTATTTCGAACTTTACATAAGCATACTTAAGGTGTCCAACAGTCCCGCAGCATAGCAATTTGTTTGACATAGTGGTAAAGACCAACTGTATGTTTACCAGTAATGTTGTTCTCAAATATTAGATTTGGACTATAAATCGAATAATCAAGGGGTTGTAAAAATAATTTTGGAAGGGTATCCTGTAGAACATTGAACACATGATCCAGCTGTTCTAATTTAGGTTGTTCAGGATTTTCATGCTGAGAATATTCTCCATTTAATCGAGAAAATAAGCATATCACTCCAGCTTTAGAGGGATCAGTTAATCCACAAAGAACACGATTTTGGTTCCGCATATAGTCGAACTTGAGACGATAACATTTCTGCCTGAAATTCAGTAAATATTCCAGACCAACAAACTGGGATTGCAGCAGCACGACTTTTGCACAGGATAAAGTTTGAAGACACCGTTTTTTTGGTAGCAGTTCGGAGGATATTGTTCATAATTATTCATAGATTATTACTTGGCTAGTCTTCAATACAAATTATTTTACAATTATTAAAATGAATTATGTTTATATAAAGTTAAATATCGAATCCGATCAATTATGTGCTCATTGATAATAGTTAACAGAGCAACAGGAATAAATGGAATTGCAACTGTAACGCATGAAAGAAGAAACATATTATTCAAAGATTATATATATATATATATATATATATATATATATATAGATATATATAATATATATATTATATATATAATTATATGTATATATATATAAGTTTTTCATTTTGAAATGCATTAATTTTGTTTTATTCAATGTTCGACTTTTAAAAATATTAATTAATTTTAATATGAATGACCCTGTTTAAAATAGAGTCCGCAAAATTTTACTATGAGCTACGATTTTTTAACATAAATTGTTATATTTACGTGAATATCACGTCACGTGTTAAATTCTATCCTTTTAGAATCTCTCACTAATATTTATCCATCCATGATTATACTATACTTATAATTTATATTTTTTCCTTTACAGGACGTAAAGCAACCATTACGTAAAAATGTGCATGCCATATTCAACTTGTTTATCAATAAACAGACACACTATAATTAAGAGTTATTTATTAATTTATTTATTTCAAATATATGTATATTTTAAATTCATCGTATGATGTACAAAATAATTAGCACTATTAATACAAGAATATTTTATGGCTTATATAAATAAAATATTGAGTACACACTTCTCTATAAAAGTGAACAACAGCAATAGCTTTTTTTCAGACGCTTTTCCTGTGTAATATTCATTTCACGTACAATAGTTGCAAATACTTCGTTCACATTTATTCTGTCCTTAGCAGAAGCTTCAATAAAAGGACAATCCCAAAGTTGTGCTAATGCACTTCCTGCGAAGTTAATATATATTAAAATCTGGCATTGTTTATTTAAGATCAACAAATATTTCTTTAAAAGTTATTCAAAAAAGTACCTTCAGCAGTTGAAACTTCTCTTTGGCATTCTAAATCAAACTTATTTGCGACTAGTAATATTGGAGCAGGTTGAACCCCCTTTCACACGGCTGATAATATTTTTCATACTGGATATATCCTGAACATAAAAATGTACTATATAAGTTTTATATTTATATACAAAAATATAACGTTAATTCTTTACCTGAAACGTTTGATGGTTAGTTAGTGAATACATGACAATGAATCCATGTCCATTTTTATATATAAATCTCTCATTGAAGCGAATTGTTCAGTCCCTGCAGTGTCCAGAATTTCAAGAACACATGGTGAATTATCAACCTAAAAATAAATAAGTTCTTTATACCTTTCTACACTTTATACAATTAAAAAGATTTAAAAACCCTAAAAATTTTATTTATTACTTCAGTTAATAAACAATTAAGGAAAAAAACTCAATTTTGATCAAATTATATGGATATGTAATCTATGTGAAAATATTACATTTTTAGGGTGATCATGATCATTCCCTCATACTCATTGTAAAGAAAATTAAATATATATACAAACATATATCTTTATACATATAAACATAAATATATATATATATGTATATATATACAAAATATATATATATATATATATATATATATATATATAATATATATATATATATATATATATATATAATAACAATATATACAAACCTCAATTTCTTTCCGATAAAAATCTTCAATAGTTGGATCATATTTCTCAATAAAACATCCAGATACAAATTGCACAGTTAACGCAGATTTTCCAACGCCTCCCGACCCAAGTACAACTACCTTGAACTCACGCATTTTGTTTTATGTTCTTAACAAACGCGAAATAATCGGTGATATATATTATTATAAAGTACTTAAATATTGATTCTATAAATTTCATTCAATTATTGTGAAAATATTACTAAGCGACATAATATTACAAGTTATTATAGAATACAGAGGCAGATATTTAAATACTATATTATACATTTATATTTCATATTTATTTCGTCATAAAACCTCTATTATTATTCTTATGTTTTCACTATGTAATTACTGGAAACCACTTATGTTGAAAAAATATTGTATTTAACTTCATTTAAAACATAATTCAGAGTATGAATACATTTCGGCACGAATTATCGTTTTTAATAAAAAAAAAATACTTTTCTATCATTCCCAATACTTCTTATTATTATTACAAGAAACTCATTGTATGTATGTAAAAGTGAAATAAATTTGAGATCAGCAGTGCTGCCACTTGCTGATACACAACTCAGTTTTATATTACCGAGCTTATAACGCATGTGGGCATTTCATAATTTGGAGAGATTTTTGTGCAATGCAATGCAACAAGATTGCGAAAAACGAGATCATGAATGAAACGCCGAAACTAAAGATCCGCATTTGTGCATTCATTGTATGCTTTTGTTATTTAAATAATAATATGCATAAGAAAAAAAAGTTTTAAAAATTAATAGCAAATCTTTATAAAAGTTTGCTTTTATGTTTTTCAGTTTCTTTTACACATTTTAATATGTGTAAAAGCATGTTCGCATTGAGATACATTTTGATCATTTTTATTTTCTACACTCATTTGGTACACAACATTAATTCATAGTGAAAGTAGTGAACCTTTCCGCAAATCGCCACAGAGCATTATACATAATTCATTTGTCAAAACAATTTTACCTATTCTGATGTTAAAAACAAGAATACATTTGTCATTAATTCATAATTTATTAAATCGAGACAATCCTTTCAAATTATAAAATTCTTAAGTATTTTACAACCTGACTGATTTTGGATCGCATTTTCTCAAATATTCTGTCAGATAGATTGCGGTCTATTTCTCAACAATGTAGCAGCCAAGGATCGTTGTGAAGTATATCACAAAGAAGCAAATGCTGATTAACCTGGGTCCAAGGAAAGCACATCGCAATTCAGCATAAGATTCAAGCATTGTGCTTAGTAGATGAAGAGAAGAAGCGTCCCCGTGTGCATCACAAACTGTATTTCTCGATGTCATAGATATTGACTAAAAAATGAAGATCATGCAGATAACCACACGGGCTACTCGAACCTTTGAGAATAATTGCTTGTTGAATAATATCGGTCGCAAGTAACAGTGAGTGTTCTGAGCGGGTGAGTCTTGCGGCGTTGATTGATGGTGAGATTGATAGTGCTGTTGCTGCTGGTACTGATGTTGCTGATTCGTAAGGGTTTGGATCCGTGACTGTATTTGTTTGCACGGAGGAGTCGTTGCTGGCTGCTGATAGTTGTGCTGTTGGTGGCAAGCAGGTGGATGTTGTGGTATTCGCTTTTTGACTTCGACGAGTTCGGCTGCGGCTTCGTTGTGGTATAGCTGTACTTAATCGTTCAACGATCGAGATGAAAGAGAAAGAGTGAACCGCGGCAAGACATGGTCGAAGTCCATGCCGCAGTCCGAACTGTCACTTTTGAGTACAAATTTGGAGGCCATCATGAACCGCTAACGGTGAATGTGTTATCTAGAGATCGCACTACTCTTAATCGATAACACATCACTCGTTAGGGATGGCACACCAAATTGTACCAGTAGGTTCGGACGTAAACATCGCCGCCCGCCTTGCAGTATACCTGCAATGTTTCGAGCACCGCGTAAGCGACTGGAAAAGGGATGTGGGGGAAGGGGTGGTAGTACGAAATATGGAAATCAAACACTGGTTGAAATTCGTATGTTTTTTTCTTTTTCTTTATTGATCCACTTCACCGAGCATTTCAAAGGGATTACAAAAATGCAAGGGAATTTGTGGGAATGATGTAGGGTTATTGGGTGGTTTATCCGGAGCAGGAGCCGGATAAGATCCACCCAAATAGCGTGTTGAGTGGTCTATCCGGAGCAGGAGCCGGATAAGATCCATCCAAATAGTGTGTTCAGGGCCAAAGGAAGCCCGTTAACTCCCGGTAGCATACCAGGACGGATCCATTTTTGATAAAATTCTGCTCCTAATACGAGTGAAATGGGCGTGTGCTCGTCAATCTTCGGATCAGCCAACACCATTTTAGTGAAGTTGGACTTCACGGATACGCCCAGTGCCCAATGGATGGCGACTGGGTTGTGATGGTGTTGACTAGTTTGAATAACGCTTCCATCTTCACGTTGATGTCTGCGTGAGCCCGGATCGTGAGTTTACACACGACTTCTTTTCCCACTATTGTGGTCGGGATGTGCATCTTCTCGACGGTTTCAATCGTAATGCGACTGATTGCCAGGAACGGGCCGAGAAGAGCTCGTACGCGATGGCGCTGATCCTCGAGCTGAATCACCACCACCGCAGTCGGACACAGGGTCACCATCTGTTGGCCCAACAGCGACGAGAGTGTGATCGGCTCGGCCGGTCTCGTGCTGAGCTTCGTGGATGACTTCCTGGTTCGGAGTCTCTCGTGGAGATGAAGCATGGTCTTTCCAGGCAGATGTGGCAGCCAGTCCTACTCACGCATGTTCCTTGAGAGTGTTCGTGCGCTAGGCAGTTGGAGCAATACTTGTGCGGAAGCACTAGTCGCATGCGCTTCTCCGTATTGGCCTTGGAAAAGACCGGACAATGGCGAAGCGCATGATTCCGACAGCAGATGCGGCATCGGAAGGCCTTCTTTGCAGCTAGCTGGTTCCGAGAAAAAAAAAACAAGGACAGGACGGAGACAACGTAGGAGAGTGAAATTACGATAAGGGTAGAACCACTAATTTCACGACTGGTCGGCTAATTGTGCCGCGTGCTGTATAAATTTCAGCCACGCGGACCCGCTGGCCTTTTCCCAAATGGATCTTAGATACCCTGCCAAGTCGCCATTCTTGCGGGGGCAGGTTATCGTCTTGGATAACAACCAGAGAATCGACTCGGAGATTGGGTTCTGGACTCTTCCACTTATTCCTTTTGTGCAACTCCTTTAGATACTCATTTTTTCAACGAGTACAGAAGTGTTGCTGGATGAGATTTCAGCTTCTGCCACCGATTTATAATGGACAATGGCTTGTCATCAATTTGCGGTTCACTCGGAGCTAAAAGCGGACTGCAGAGCAGGAAATGCCCAGGTGTTAATGCGGACATGTCCGACGAATCTTCGGACATGGCAGAAATTGGACGTGAATTGAGACACGCTTCAATTCTTGAGAGAATTGTGGAGAATTCTTCGAAGGTATTTGTATGCTCCTGCTCCCTTCTTGAAGTGTGTCTTGAAGCTCTTCACGCCAGCTTCCCAGAGGCCATCCATGTGAGGAGCTCCTGGTGGAATGAAGTTCCAAGTGAGATTCTCCTGGGCGAATTGAGTGCAAACCGTAGATCGAGAGACCTTTAGAAAGTCGCGCAACAGTTCTCGAGAGGCGCCTACAAAGGTTTTTCCATTATCGGAGTATAATGTCAACGGACATCCGCGTCGGGAGACGAATCTTTGGAATGCTGCGAGGAAAGCAGGCGTGGAAAGAGTGTTGGTTGCCGCTAAATGGATTGCTTTAGTGGAGAAGCAAACAAACACGCATATGTAGCCCTTGGTAATCAGGCAAGCTCTACCGGTGTACTTCTTGATTTCGAATGGACCCGGGAGATCTAAGCCGGTACGTGTAAAAGGACGTGCATAAGTGGTGCATTCTGGAGGAAGTGCGCCCATCAACTGATTGCAAACCTTCTTACGATGGAGTACTCAAGATTTGCAATTGAAGCACACCTGAACCATCGAGGAATGGATTGAAGTTGAGCAGGGAGCTCGACGATGGAATCGGATTCAACTACCTTGAACTCACGCATTTTGTTTTATGTTCTTAACAAACGCGAAATAATCGGTGATATATATTATTATAAAGTACTTAAATATTGATTCTATAAATTTCATTCAATTATTGTGAAAATATTACTAAGCGACATAATATTACAAGTTATTATAGAATACAGAGGCAGATATTTAAATACTATATTATACATTTATATTTCATATTTATTTCGTCATAAAACCTCTATTATTATTCTTATGTTTTCACTATGTAATTACTGGAAACCACTTATGTTGAAAAAATATTGTATTTAACTTCATTTAAAACATAATTCAGAGTATGAATACATTTCAGCACGAATTATCGTTTTTAATAAAAAAAAAATACTTTTCTATCATTCCCAATACTTCTTATTATTATTACAAGAAACTCATTGTATGTATGTAAAAGTGAAATAAATTTGAGATCAGCAGTGCTGCCACTTGCTGACACACAACTCAGTTTTATATTACCGAGCTTATAACGCATGTGGGCATTTCATAATTTGGAGAGATTTTTGTGCAATGCAATGCAACAAGATTGCGAAAAACGAGATCATGAATGAAACGCCGAAACTAAAGATCCGCATTTGTGCATTCATTGTATGCTTTTGTTATTTAAATAATAATATGCATAAGAAAAAAAAGTTTTAAAAATTAATAGCTTATCATGTGGGTGCACACTTATGAAAACTTTATAAAAGTTTGCTTTTATGTTTTTCAGTTTCTTTTACACATTTTAATATATGTAAAAGCATGTTCGCATTGAGATACATTTTGATCATTTTTATTTTCTACACTCATTTGGTACACAACATTAATTCATAGTGAAAGTAGTGAACCTTTCCGCAAATCGCCACAGAGCATTATACATAATTCATTTGTCAAAACAATTTTACCTATTCTGATGTTAAAAACAAGAATACATTTGTCATTAATTCATAATTTATTAAATCGAGACAATCCTTTCAAATTATAAAATTCTTAAGTATTTTACTACCTGACTGATTTTGGATCGCATTTTCTCAAATATTCTGTCAGATAGATTGCGGTCTATTTCTCAACAATGTAGCAGCCAAGGATCGTTGTGAAGTATATCACAAAGAAGCAAATGCTGATTAACCTGGGTCCAAGGAAAGCACATCGCAATTCAGCATAAGATTCAAGCATTGTGCTTAGTAGATGAAGAGAAGAAGCGTCCCCGTGTGCATCACAAACTGTATTTCTCGATGTCATAGATATTGACTAAAAAATGAAGATCATGCAGATAACCACACGGGCTACTCGAACCTTTGAGAATAATTGCTTGTTGAATAATATCGGTCGCAAGTAACAGTGAGTGTTCTGAGCGGGTGAGTCTTGCGGCGTTGATTGATGGTGAGATTGATAGTGCTGTTGCTGCTGGTACTGATGTTGCTGATTCGTAAGGGTTTGGATCCGTGACTGTATTTGTTTGCACGGAGGAGTCGTTGCTGGCTGCTGATAGTTGTGCTGTTGGTGGCAAGCAGGTGGATGTTGTGGTATTCGCTTTTTGACTTCGACGAGTTCGGCTGCGGCTTCGTTGTGGTATAGCTGTACTTAATCGTTCAACGATCGAGATGAAAGAGAAAGAGTGAACCGCGGCAAGACATGGTCGAAGTCCATGCCGCAGTCCGAACTGTCACTTTTGAGTACAAATTTGGAGGCCATCATGAACCGCTAACGGTGAATGTGTTATCTAGAGATCGCACTACTCTTAATCGATAACACATCACTCGTTAGGGATGGCACACCAAATTGTACCAGTAGGTTCGGACGTAAACATCGCCGCCCGCCTTGCAGTATACCTGCAATGTTTCGAGCACCGCGTAAGCGACTGGAAAAGGGATGTGGGGGAAGGGGTGGTAGTACGAAATATGGAAATCAAACACTGGTTGAAATTCGTATGTTTTTTTTTTTTTTCTTTATTGATCCGAGCATTTCAAAGGGATTACAAAAATGCAAGGGAATTTGTGGGAATGATGTAGGGTTATTGGGTGGTTTATCCGGAGCAGGAGCCGGATAAGATCCACCCAAATAGCGTGTTGAGTGGTCTATCCGGAGCAGGAGCCGGATAAGATCCATCCAAATAGTGTGTTCAGGGCCAAAGGAAGCCCGTTAACTCCCGGTAGCATACCAGGACGGATCCATTTTTGATAAAATTCTGCTCCTAATACGAGTGAAATGGGCGTGTGCTCGTCAATCTTCGGATCAGCCAACACCATTTTAGTGAAGTTGGACTTCACGGATACCACCAGTGCCCAATGGATGGCGACTGGGTTGTGATGGTGTTGACTAGTTTGAATAACGCTTCCATCTTCACGTTGATGTCTGCGTGAGCCCGGATCGTGAGTTTACACACGACTTCTTTTCCCACTATTGTGGTCGGGATGTGCATCTTCTCGACGGTTTCAATCGTAATGCGACTGATTGCCAGGAACGGGCCGAGAAGAGCTCGTACGCGATGGCGCTGATCCTCGAGCTGAATCACCACCACCGCAGTCGGACACAGGGTCACCATCTGTTGGCCCAACAGCGACGAGAGTGTGATCGGCTCGGCCGGTCTCGTGCTGAGCTTCGTGGATGACTTCCTGGTTCGGAGTCTCTCGTGGAGATGAAGCATGGTCTTTCCAGGCAGATGTGGCAGCCAGTCCTACTCACGCATGTTCCTTGAGAGTGTTCGTGCGCTAGGCAGTTGGAGCAATACTTGTGCAGAAGCACTAGTCGCATGCGCTTCTCCGTATTGGCCTTGGAAAAGACCGGACAATGGCGAAGCGCATGATTCCGACAGCAGATGCGGCATCGGAAGGTCTTCTTTGCAGCTAGCTGGTTCCGAGAAAAAAAAAACAAGGACAGGACGGAGACAACGTAGGAGAGTGAAATTACGATAAGGGTAGAACCACTAATTTCACGACTGGTCGGGTAATTGTGCCGCGTGCTGTATAAATTTCAGCCACGCGGACCCGCTGGCCTTTTCCCAAATGGATCTTAGATACCCTGCCAAGTCGCCATTCTTGCGGGGGCAGGTTATCGTCTTGGATAACAACCAGAGAATCGACTCGGAGATTGGGTTCTGGACTCTTCCACTTATTCCTTTTGTGCAACTCCTTTAGATACTCATTTTTCCAACGAGTACAGAAGTGTTGCTGGATGAGATTTCAGCTTCTGCCACCGATTTATAATGGACAATGGCTTGTCATCAATTTGCGGTTCACTCGGAGCTAAAAGCGGACTGCAGAGCAGGAAATGCCCAGGTGTTAATGCGGACATGTCCGACGAATCTTCGGACATGGCAGAAATTGGACGTGAATTGAGACACGCTTCAATTCTTGAGAGAATTGTGGAGAATTCTTCGAAGGTATTTGTATGCTCCTGCTCCCTTCTTGAAGTGTGTCTTGAAGCTCTTCACGCCAGCTTCCCAGAGGCCATCCATGTGAGGAGCTCCTGGTGGAATGAAGTTCCAAGTGAGATTCTCCTGGGCGAATTGAGTGCAAACCGTAGATCGAGAGACCTTTAGAAAGTCGCGCAACAGTTCTCGAGAGGCGCCTACAAAGGTTTTTCCATTATCGGAGTATAATGTCAACGGACATCCGCGTCGGGAGACGAATCTTTGGAATGCTGCGAGGAAAGCAGGCGTGGAAAGAGTGTTGGTTGCCGCTAAATGGATTGCTTTAGTGGAGAAGCAAACAAACACGCATATGTAGCCCTTGGTAATCAGGCAAGCTCTACCGGTGTACTTCTTGATTTCGAATGGACCCGGGAGATCTAAGCCGGTACGTGTAAAAGGACGTGCATAAGTGGTGCATTCTGGAGGAAGTGCGCCCATCAACTGATTGCAAACCTTCTTACGATGGAGTACTCAAGGTTTGCAATTGAAGCACACCTGAACCATCGAGGAATGGATTGAAGTTGAGCAGGGAGCTCGACGATGGAATCGGATTCAACTACCTTGAACTCACGCATTTTGTTTTATGTTCTTAACAAACGCGAAATAATCGGTGATATATATTATTATAAAGTACTTAAATATTGATTCTATAAATTTCATTCAATTATTGTGAAAATATTACTAAGCGACATAATATTACAAGTTATTATAGAATACAGAGGCAGATATTTAAATACTATATTATACATTTATATTTCATATTTATTTCGTCATAAAACCTCTATTATTATTCTTATGTTTTCACTATGTAATTACTGGAAACCACTTATGTTGAAAAAATATTGTATTTAACTTCATTTAAAACATAATGCAGAGTATGAATACATTTCGGCACGAATTATCGTTTTTAATAAAAAAAATTACTTTTCTATCATTCCCAATACTTCTTATTATTATTACAAGAAACTCATTGTATGTATGTAAAAGTGAAATAAATTTGAGATCAGCAGTGCTGCCACTTGCTGACACACAACTCAGTTTTATATTACCGAGCTTATAACGCATGTGGGCATTTCATAATTTGGAGAGATTTTTGTGCAATGCAATGCAACAAGATTGCGAAAAACGAGATCATGAATAAAACGCCGAAACTAAAGATCCGCATTTGTGCATTCATTGTATGCTTTTGTTATTTAAATAATAATATGCATAAGAAAAGAAAGTTTTAAAAATTAATAGCTTATCATGTGGGTGCACACTTATGAAATCTTTATAAAAGTTTGCTTTTATGTTTTTCAGTTTCTTTTCCACATTTTAATATGTGTAAAAGCATGTTCGCATTGAGATACATTTTGATCATTTTTATTTTCTACACTCATTTGGTACACAACATTAATTCATAGTGAAAGTAGTGAACCTTTCCGCAAATCGCCACAGAGCATTATACATAATTCATTTGTCAAAACAATTTTACCTATTCTGATGTTAAAAACAAGAATACATTTGTCATTAATTCATAATTTATTAAATCGAGACAATCCTTTCAAATTATAAAATTCTTAAGTATTTTACTACCTGACTGATTTTGGATCGCATTTTCTCAAATATTCTGTCAGATAGATTGCGGTCTATTTCTCAACAATGTAGCAGCCAAGGATCGTTGTGAAGTATATCACAAAGAAGCAAATGCTGATTAACCTGGGTCCAAGGAAAGCACATCGCAATTCAGCATAAGATTCAAGCATTGTGCTTAGTAGATGAAGAGAAGAAGCGTCCCCGTGTGCATCACAAACTGTATTTCTCGATGTCATAGATATTGACTAAAAAATGAAGATCATGCAGATAACCACACGGGCTACTCGAACCTTTGAGAATAATTGCTTGTTGAATAATATCGGTCGCAAGTAACAGTGAGTGTTCTGAGCGGGTGAGTCTTGCGGCGTTGATTGATGGTGAGATTGATAGTGCTGTTGCTGCTGGTACTGATGTTGCTGATTCGTAAGGGTTTGGATCCGTGACTGTATTTGTTTGCACGGAGGAGTCGTTGCTGGCTGCTGATAGTTGTGCTGTTGGTGGCAAGCAGGTGGATGTTGTGGTATTCGCTTTTTGACTTCGACGAGTTCGGCTGCGGCTTCGTTGTGGTATAGCTGTACTTAATCGTTCAACGATCGAGATGAAAGAGAAAGAGTGAACCGCGGCAAGACATGGTCGAAGTCCATGCCGCAGTCCGAACTGTCACTTTTGAGTACAAATTTGGAGGCCATCATGAACCGCTAACGGTGAATGTGTTATCTGGAGATCGCACTACTCTTAATCGATAACACATCACTCGTTAGGGATGGCACACCAAATTGTACCAGTAGGTTCGGACGTAAACATCGCCGCCCGCCTTGCAGTATACCTGCAATGTTTCGAGCACCGCGTAAGCGACTGGAAAAGGGATGTGGGGGAAGGGGTGGTAGTACGAAATATGGAAATCAAACACTGGTTGAAATTCGTATGTTTTTTTTTTTTTTCTTTATTGATCCACTTCACCGAGCATTTCAAAGGGATTACAAAAATGCAAGGGAATTTGTGGGAATGATGTAGGGTTATTGGGTGGTTTATCCGGAGCAGGAGCCGGATAAGATCCACCCAAATAGCGTGTTGAGTGGTCTATCCGGAGCAGGAGCCGGATAAGATCCATCCAAATAGTGTGTTCAGGACCAAAGGAAGCCCGTTAACTCCCGGTAGCATACCAGGACGGGTCCATTTTTGATAAAATTCTGCTCCTAATACGAGTGAAATGGGCGTGTGCTCGTCAATCTTCGGATCAGCCAACACCATTTTAGTGAAGTTGGACTTCACGGATACGCCCAGTGCCCAATGGATGGCGACTGGGTTGTGATGGTGTTGACTAGTTTGAATAACGCTTCCATCTTCACGTTGATGTCTGCGTGAGCCCGGATCGTGAGTTTACACACGACTTCTTTTCCCACTATTGTGGTCGGGATGTGCATCTTCTCGACGGTTTCAATCGTAATGCGACTGATTGCCAGGAACGGGCCGAGAAGAGCTCGTACGCGATGGCGCTGATCCTCGAGCTGAATCACCACCACCGCAGTCGGACACAGGGTCACCATCTGTTGGCCCAACAGCGACGAGAGTGTGATCGGCTCGGCCGGTCTCGTGCTGAGCTTCGTGGATGACTTCCTGGTTCGGAGTCTCTCGTGGAGATGAAGCATGGTCTTTCCAGGCAGATGTGGCAGCCAGTCCTACTCACGCATGTTCCTTGAGAGTGTTCGTGCGCTAGGCAGTTGGAGCAATACTTGTGCAGAAGCACTAGTCGCATGCGCTTCTCCGTATTGGCCTTGGAAAAGACCGGACAATGGCGAAGCGCATGATTCCGACAGCAGATGCGGCATCGGAAGGCCTTCTTTGCAGCTAGCTGGTTCCGAGAAAAAAAAAACAAGGACAGGACGGAGACAACGTAGGAGAGTGAAATTACGATAAGGGTAGAACCACTAATTTCACGACTGGTCGGGTAATTGTGCCGCGTGCTGTATAAATTTCAGCCACGCGGACCCGCTGGCCTTTTCCCAAATGGATCTTAGATACCCTGCCAAGTCGCCATTCTTGCGGGGGCAGGTTATCGTCTTGGATAACAACCAGAGAATCGACTCGGAGATTGGGTTCTGGACTCTTCCACTTATTCCTTTTGTGCAACTCCTTTAGATACTCATTTTTCCAACGAGTACAGAAGTGTTGCTGGATGAGATTTCAGCTTCTGCCACCGATTTATAATGGACAATGGCTTGTCATCAATTTGCGGTTCACTCGGAGCTAAAAGCGGACTGCCGAGCAGGAAATGCCCAGGTGTTAATGCGGACATGTCCGACGAATCTTCGGACATGGCAGAAATTGGACGTGAATTGAGACACGCTTCAATTCTTGAGAGAATTGTGGAGAATTCTTCGAAGGTATTTGTATGCTCCTGCTCCCTTCTTGAAGTGTGTCTTGAAGCTCTTCACGCCAGCTTCCCAGAGGCCATCCATGTGAGGAGCTCCTGGTGGAATGAAGTTCCAAGTGAGATTCTCCAGGGCGAATTGAGTGCAAACCGTAGATCGAGAGACCTTTAGAAAGTCGCGCAACAGTTCTCGAGAGGCGCCTACAAAGGTTTTTCCATTATCGGAGTATAATGTCAACGGACATCCGCGTCGGGAGACGAATCTTTGGAATGCTGCGAGGAAAGCAAGCGTGGAAAGAGTGTTGGTTGCCGCTAAATGGATTGCTTTAGTGGAGAAGCAAACAAACACGCATATGTAGCCCTTGGTAATCAGGCAAGCTCTACCGGTGTACTTCTTGATTTCGAATGGACCCGGGAGATCTAAGCCGGTACGTGTAAAAGGACGTGCATAAGTGGTGCATTCTGGAGGAAGTGCGCCCATCAACTGATTGCAAACCTTCTTACGATGGAGTACTCAAGGTTTGCAATTGAAGCACACCTGAACCATCGAGGAATGGATTGAAGTTGAGCAGGGAGCTCGACGATGGAATCGGATTTTTATTTTTAAGTAGTTTATACTCTTCTGAGTAGGTAAGTCGTTGACTCAGCAGGATCAAACGCATTCGAGTGCTGTTTATCTCTGTGCTGCTGATCACCGTGGAGGAGTAGAAATATGATGATTTATGCGCACTATGAGATCGGCGAAAGAAGCGGAATGTATATGACAACACCCGCAATGCTCTTGCATAGCAGGAGAAGCGCTTGAGAATGTCGTCAACTTGATGTACAACTGTCGCGTGTACCTTGAGGGGTTTGCTTTCGAGTTGCGTTTCGAGAAGAAGCTGTAGGTTTTTACCTGGCCAAGACGATAGATTATCTTGTAGCCACTTCGGACCATACCACCACAGTGAACTGTCAGCCAGTTCTTGCGGCAGCACTCCGCGACTACCAAGATCGGCGGGATTGTCGTGCGAATCAACGTGGAACCAATTCGCTGGCTCCACACGTTGGGTTATCTTCGATACCCGGTTCGCAACAAACGTTTGCCAGTGGCATGGAGGTTTCTGGAGCCAGGCTAAGACGATGGTGGAGTCGGTCCAAAAGAATGTTTTGTGCTGTTTTAAGCCGAGCTGTGGTATTATGGACTCTACCATTTTAGCCATTAGGACGGCACCACACAATTTCAGCCTCGGAATATACAGTGTTTTCACTGGAGCTACTTTTGTTTTGGCTGTTAGGAGATGTACTGAGAGAGGACTGGACTCGGATTTGATTCGGACATATATGTTGGCGGCATACGTCTTTTCAGAGGCATCGAAAAATGCATGAATCTCGACGTCGGAGTCGGGAGTGTACTCTATCCACCGGGGTAGATGGATATTATTGATTTCTGGGTACGATTGCAGGAATTGATTCCACGCATCTAAACAATTTTCGTGCAATGGATCGTCCCACCCAGTCTTGGACAACCAAATTTGTTGCAAGGACGATGCATGGTACCAGCCAGCCTGCAGGATCGAAAAGTTTCGATATTTCGGACAAAACCTCCCGTTTCGTGAAAGTGATTTGATTCTTCAATAGTTTCGTGGAGAAATAGAAGATGTCAGACCGTGCGTTCCATCTAGAGTTTTTGCATGACTGCTCTCGCCAAATTGGAGGAAATCTTCACATAGAATTTGGTCGGAGTTGGAAGCCCATTTTCTCATGGAGAAGCCGGCGGATTCATGTGCGGATGTGACTTCTTTCCGCGCTGTGACTGCACCCTCAATGCTGTGACTACCAATTAATGCATCATCAACATACATGCAGTTTCGCAATATCTCACTGGCGATCGGATGGGACCGTGCCACGTCGGTGGCAAGTTGGTGCAGGCAACGAATGGCTAGATACGGTGCACAATTCAGACCGAATGTGACCGTCTTCAATTCGTAAACTCGAATTGGATCGGAAGGCGAGTCTCGGAAGGGAATTCGCTGAAACGGAGTATGATGGGAATCTACCAGAATCTGTCGATACATCTTCTGGATGTCCCCATTGAGGACAAAACGGAATAGACGCCATTTCAGGATTAATTGCGTCAAATCGGATTGCAGCACTGGACCCGTGTACAGAATGTCATTCAGACTTAGGCCACTGGACGACGCACTGGAGGAATTGGAAATGGGGCCGGTTATGATCTATCCGAAGATGGTCTCCTGGGCAATCAGTGAGCCGCATACCTTCCGTTGGATCCCGTCCAGCAGAACCGACGGAACTAGGTCCCCACCGATCAGGATGTCGATGTGAGAGCTCATATGGAACGTCGGATCTGCCAAGGGGATATTCGGAAGGTTGGTAAGCTGTCCAGGTAAAAGGCTACACGTCGGTAACTTCCCCGTTAGATGAGGAAGCACCATCGCGGAAGCCTCCAGCTGAACTTCTGAATTGTTTGGAGAGCCAGAAATCTGCGCGTGGATGGACTTAAAGGGTAGTTTGAGAATGCGGAAGAGGCGCTCTGACATGAAACTCCCCCCAGACCCGGTGTCTATGAGGGCCCTCGCAGGATATCGGATGTCCTGATGGTTGATTTGAACCATTGCGGTTCCTAACAGAACGTTCTTGGCACTGGAGGCGACGTACGTTTGAATGTTTTGCGGGCGTGAATCGGATTGAGTGGACTGTATTGGACGATTGGAAGAGTGACTGTTCCTCGCTCCTCTGGGGTGAGGATTAGAACTGGAAGCGGATGTTGAGGCGGATGGACCATCGCCATACTCGCTGTGTAACAGCGTGTTATGCCTCCGATTGCACTTGTGCAGTTGTGCTTACTAGTGCAATCGCTGAGAGAATGGGCTCGCGAAGCAGTTGATGCAGAGCCCATGTTTGCGTACGCAAGACATTCTCTCAGATGGACGCATTTGTAAAAATTTCGGACAATTTCGAATCGTATGCTGTAGATTCGGACAGAGCTTGCACTGGGGAACGCTTATATTGGCGTGATAGATACTAACACGCCTTGGAGGGTTGCGTACCATACCGGGATTGCGTGCTGGAGGTGGATTTGACGTGGTCAGAGAAGGCGCTCTACCACTATGGAAGCCTCGGATGTCGGAGACGGATTCCAACGTTTGATATCGCGATGTCAAAAAGGAGTCCATCTCGGTCCACATCGGAAATTGGGATTTGTCCTTCAAGGACTGCTCCCACAACGTCAATGTAACATCTGGGAGCCGCGTGGAACAGATGAAGAGGTAGGTTGTAGAAGATACGCAACTGACTGTTGACGAGTATCCTCTTATTTTCAAACTGGTCACTGAGGTTGTTCTATGCCAATAAGAAACCATCGTTGGTCAGCGGAGCCTTCTTTACGATGTCTCGCGCATCCCCTCTGGTTTTCTTATTCAGGTGGAACAGCTTCTCGACGGGACTCAAACTGGAATTGGAGATGTAAATGGCGGTAAACATATCCCTGAAAGTCGGCCATGCAATGTAATCTCCATCAAATATCTCCGTATCACATGAAGGCAGATGGAAATTACTGGTATCCATAACCCTTTCCACTGGAAGGTTGGCCGTATTTAACGCAGCCATCCCGTCTTCAATGTTCGCCACACAGCGAACGTAGGTGCGGTACGCACTATTGTACCGTGCTTTGACGGTTTCAACCTCCAAAAACTCATCGCCTTGTTCAAGGGTTTCGCTTGATCTGCGCTTCGAGATTGATCATATATCCGTTCACGCGAAAAACGTTACGCAGAAAAAACAGTAACAATTCGAAAGGTAAAGACTTGTTAACACCGGAGGTATAAAATAGGCGCGGAAAAAACACTCACAATTGTAGATCGATATATATATATATATAGGTAGGTATGTGTATTGATATGGGTGAGTATTGGTAAATATATGGAGGGTATATATATGTAAAGGTAGGTATGAATATAGATATAAGTATATTATATTTAAATGTAATATATGGATATATATATATATATATATATATATATATATATATAGTGTGTTGCAATTTGGAATACGGAACACGGACTCACCAAATGCAAATGCTGGATTCGAATAGGATCCGGCTCGAAGGACCAATGTTCTGGGCGGGTGAGTCTTGTTGCGTTGATTGATGGTGAGATTGATAGTGCTGTTGCTGCTGGTACTGATGTTGCTGATTCGTAAGGGTTTGGATCCGTGACTGTAGTTGTTTGCACGGAGGAGTCGTTGCTGGCTGCTGATAGTTGTGCTGTTGGTGGCAAGCAGGTGGATGTTGTGGTATTCGCTTTTCGACTTCGACAAGTTCGGCTGCGGCTTCGTTGTGGTTTAGCTGGACTTGATCGTTCAACGATCGAGATGAAAGTGAAAGAGTGAACCGCGGCAAGACATGGTCGAAGTCCATGCCGCAGTCCGAACTGTCACTTTTGAGTACAAATTTGGAGGCCATCATGAACCGCTAACGGTGAATGTGTTATCTAGAGATCGCACTACTCTTAATCGATAACACATCACTCGTTAGGGATGGCACACCAAATTGTACCAGAATGTTCGGACGTAAACAGTGAGAATAACATATCGTGTTTACCCACTACATGCAAACGTCGATTATCTTATATCAAAATATCTCAACGTCGTTACGTCATGGCCTCTTAATGCAGTATTGTATTGTATTGACTGTGACATCGCGCAGACGTGTTATTTTTGCTCTCACTGTCATCTGTTTGCATAGTTACTTAAATGTCTGAATTTCTTTTGAAATGTATACAAAAGGTTAATCATTTGGGGCAATAATCCTAAATTCAAACATTTGAAGTCATTGACATCAAGCAACAGGATTTATCTGATCTTTATGATAGCTACAGTGTGGTATCTGATAGTGAACCAAATTTTTACATTGTCAACGTCCCGCCAATCGTTGTTGACTGCTTTCACCACTTCAGCACTATTTACCAACTTATTTGTAAGAAAGGTAAATATAAACGAATGTTAATTGAAACAATAATTTCTACAGCACCATATCCGAAAATGATGCCATAATTAATATCTTAAAGGAGAAAGATATCAAATGTTATACACACCCATTAAGGAATCGACAAAAATTCAAAATTTTGCTGTTTGGACTCCTTCAATTAGAAGTAAAATTAATTGAAGATGAATTAAAGTACATCTGCAACATTCAACCCTGAAGCATACACAAAATTATAACTTCTAGACCAAACATAGATGACGCATTGTATATGCTAAAATTTAGCATAGCTATAAAGTGGAGAAATCTACTAAAATGTATTAAAGGCCCCACACAATGCAGTAAATGCGCTATGTTTGGACGTGGCTCTTCCAATTGCTTCAGGAAAAGTAATTGCCTAGGATGTGTCGGACCGCACGACTTCTCCATGTGCAAATTGAAAAAGGTTACTGACGATGGTATTGCTGTACACAAATTCTTCAGCTGCGCTAAAAAGAACATAAAAGCTACGAACCACCGTGCAGACGACCCTCTATGTCCGGGTCGTCGCGTATCTTGAAATTCGACAACGTATAATAATCGAAAAAACACAAAATGAACTACAGCCGACTTTTCTCTTCAACCAGAATAATTTTCACTTCTTCATTCCGATTCACAACAACCTATATGGCCGAAAAGCATGAGAAGTCAAAAACAGAACCACTAACGATTCATTGGCTGAAAATGAACACTTATCCAATGAGAGAATCTTAGAAATATACTTTGAAGTAATAAATGCCCTACAAAAGTGCAAAAACTAATTTGATAAAATGAGAGTGACTGGCTCACGGTGTGATGATAGCAATTAAATGAAATATACCGCATAGCATAATACCTCAAACTAGAGATATAGAAAACACCTCAATTTGTATTCAAATCGATGGTCGATTAATACACTTTACTTCGGCATATAATCCTAAGTGTACACCTCACTTCGATGACCATCTTAATCAAATAACAAATGCAAATTCAGATTTTTTGTATTTGGAGACTTTAATGCACTTAAAAGAAGTTGCCACTGTCATCGTAATAATACAGCGGGGCGCCTCTACGATAATCTGCTTCGAAATAACTACAATATTTTTATACTAATTAATTTCACTCGTATTTCCCAAAATATAACTGCAACTCAAGAATCAGTTGTAGATATTTTACTGTCCAACTCTAATTTGAACATCTCATCACTGAAAACTCATCCATGATTTCTGTCTTCAAACCATGTTCCAATTACATGCACAATTTTTGAACCCATTGATGAAAAACTAGTTCAAATTCCGATGTACAATATTGCAAATTGGAATTTAATACAGCGGTGGATTGAAACTAAAATAGAAGAATTAAATATAGATAGTGAACATATTAACTTCACTAATATTGTAACCATACTTACATCAGTTTCCAAGATTACACAAGATGTCGTCTATAAAATCCCGAAGAAAACACAGCAGTTTTGGCAACGTAAGCTTTCTTTCCTGTCATTATATCTTATTGGGCAAAGAAATCGATATAAACGTAAACTACAACGATGCAATAATACTGACAGACCTTTACTCATTTGCATTATTAAACAGCTGACCGGCCTGATCAAATGTCATATCTCAAATGACAGAAATGGCAACTGGAATAACTTTCTAAAAGAGTTGCCACCTGGACATAAATAGTTTTGGAAATTTCCTAAAGCTATTAATGGAAACAAGACAAGAAGTTCAGACCTAATTGTAACCAGTCGAAAAATACACACTGACCAAGAAAAGGCAAATGTTATAGCTAATATTTTTGAAAATGCTCACAAAATAATTACAAATTTAAAATCCATTGTTGAGAAGAAAGTCAATCAACACATTAAAAAATTGTGAAGAGTTTTCTGGAAGACATATCTTCAACAGTAAGTCTACTTAAAACAGGGATCTGTTTTGTCCCCTACACTGTATTCATAACTTACCTCTGACATCCAAATACCTAAAAAATATTCGGTAACCTTCTACGCAGACGACTTAGCATTAATTTCATGTGGGAAGTTATACAATTCCCTTATAAAAAACATGAAGAATTCATTACTTACATCCAAGAAGTTTTTAGAGAAATGGTGAAGTAAAATAAATGAATCTAAAACACAAGCTATAATATTTCCTTTCAACAAATCACCGAAAAGAATTCCGTCCAATAGATTCATTGTTGGAACATCTGAAATTCCCATTCAAGAGAACGTAAAATGCCTGGGCGTTATCTTCGATAAAAAAGTTACGTTTGAAAAACATATAGCTCAAGCCATTGAGAAAGCTTCGAAATATGGTAAAGCTATATATCCCTTGTTGAATTGGAGATCAGAGCGTAATACAAATAATAAACTTCTCATATATAAAATGTATATTCCACCGATTTAATCATATGGTTGTCAAATCTGGTCAATAAAAGCTGCGAAAAACAACATTAAAAAATGCACGTTGTTTAAACTAAATATTTGAAACAAATCTATAACCTACAAAGGAGGTTCTCAACTGAAAGGCTGCACTCTCAGCACAATGTTACATTCGTACAAGACAGGAAAAACGATTTGAAGGTAGTTCCAGATCCTCACATATACAACTTATTAGAAACATATGCAACTAAAAAACTTTTGCCACTTTCGATAGGAAGTAGTAAAAAGTTTTAATGCTAATCTCTAAGGGTTTCCCTAATTTTAATTCTTAAAATGCTTGTAAATATGTATATTATAAATTTAAATTAGTTAATATTTGTTGTAATACTTATGTAAAATCTCATACATTGTATATATTAAAATGTAAAATTTTGTATTCTGTGATATATAGGGTAAATAAAAATAAATTGAAAAAACAATTAAAAAAAAAAATAACAGGGACACATTACATATGTGCAGGTCAATATGATGACGTTCTATCAAAAAACATCACCAGATCTCAGACCTAAACAGCCAATTTTTCTTTATTAGACCACTGATTGCAATCAACGACCAACTCTAATTTTGGTACCGCTATTACTGCAAAGTTGCATGTACGTTCATGATAAACCACAAAGCTTTAGTTGACTTAAGTCTTTTTCGTATTTTTCTATCTACACATTAAGGTTGTTATCCTGAAGGAAGAAAACTAAGTTTGTCTATCGTTCCTGTAATACTATAAACTTAATCTTATTAATTTCCCTTTTATTCATTCTATAGATAATGTGTCCGCGCATAGGCATGGTGATTTATTAAGCCATAAAAACTCTGGACTCCGATTCCGGAAGAAACATATGAGCGAGAGTTAAACACAGAAAGTATAAAAGGGCAAGAACATACGTGATTGGAGTTCTGCAAGAATGATGAAAGTATTAGAAGTGAACATTGGTACAAAAAGCAAAAGTATAGCATAAAAAAGATAGTTGACAGAATTTAATCTCCAGACGATCCGTTTATTCTTCCTTTTTCATCTCCTGACGTGCTGTCCATTCTTCTAGTTTTGACTGAAAATTATCACGTATCGCTGCCTTCTTTAGATGATCTTAATGACATGCTGAATTTATTGACAATCTATTTGTGAAGAAGACATTGATATGAGATTTTGTGTCCATAACACTATCTTTCTCTTAAAACTGTTGAACCACTTCCATTCTATTCTTATTGTTGGTGCAAATAAGATAAACGAATTCATTAATGCTCGTAGTGGTTGGATACGGTCCTTCCAAGTTCTTACACCATGCCTCTACCAATTTACTTCAGTCCACCTGAAATCGCTTGTACATCATATAAGAGTTTTTATCTCACTTACTCACTTTCACTTCGAAAACTCATCCATCGTCAAATCTGCGGGCAAACGATTTTCGTCGCCAAAGTAACCTCCCTAGTTCTTCTTGAAGTAGTGTATGGAACATTTGATCGAGAAGCCAACTGGAAAATTCTCATATGCTGTTCATAGACCTCGTTGCACCGAGTTCCGATTATGGATATGAGGTTGTTGTTTGTATTTAATATCATGCAAATGTCGCCAGACATGTCTAAAAATTCTTAATATATTTGAATGGTAAACAAAGAAAATACATATTGACTAACGCAATTGTTCATCATAACCTTGATCAGGGTAGGACACTTTATTGATTTACTGGAGTCTCTTTCCACTTCTAATAGAAACTTTCTATGTTTAGCATAGTATTATCATTCGTGTAGAATACACTCTTGCTTTCTGTGAAATTTTCGGGGCAGTAAAATTATATGCGATCTGTCACCTTATTCTTACTTCTCTCGATTCATTTTGCAATGAAGATCAGAAAACTTCGGATGAGTTCGTGACCCTTTGATATTGAGTAAACATTACAAATCACCTTGAAACGTTACTGCAAATTAATGCAAACCGTTCGAAAACAAATACAAATTCAGTTTTCATATTTGTTAATGTTAATACTAATTTAAATTTGACTTGGTGTTAATTTTTATATGACACCAGACTGAAGCCAACCACACTGGGAGTCTTAGGTTCTGAATTTCTCACGTTGTTCAAAATAAATATTTGAAACAAATCTATAACCTACAAAGGAGGTTCTTAGCTGAAAGACTGCACTCTTAGTATAATGAAAGAATGTTACTTACATTTGTACATGACTTAACAAAAAGATTGAAGATAGTTCCAGATCCTCAAATATAGAACTTATTAGAAACTGCAACTAAAAAACTTTTTCCACTTCCGGAAGGAAGAAGTAAAAAGTTTTAATGTTAAAGTTCTCTAAATGATCTCTAATGTTTTTCCCCATTTTTTAATCCTTAAAAAGTTGTTAAATATGTATATTATTAATGTAAATTAGTTAATATTTATTGTAATACTAATGCAAATTCTCATACATTGTATATATTAAAATGTAAAATTTTGTATTCTGAGATATATAGGGTAAATAAATATGAATTGAATAAAATGTAATTGGTCTCCTAATGCTTTCAATGTTATCGGACACGGAATGACTTCAACATCAGAATATATCAGCAGCAATTATTTCCGACATAGAGAAATATCACACGTGTTATTAACGTCTCTAACAGTATTTCCTTGCATTTCAACTTCCTCTTTTAAATGTGTCTTCTCTGAATCAAACAGAGATTCTGGTTTTGTACTGCTTGATGGTTCGGTTTTCTTCAGACGTGGATTCAAACGACAAATGTTCTAACTTATTGCATTTGAAGCATTTGTGCATTTGTGAAACTTCTTATTTTATTCTTCTATTCTTTTTTTTTATTATACGTTTTTTTGTAGAGTATCTCGAATAACCTTCGGTTGACGCCTGTTTCTTGATTCTCTAGTATACTCAAATCTTTACTTTAAGTTCCTGAATGGTCAGCGCTTCGTATAACTATTTTGTTCGCCTTGTCATCTTTAATGCCGTTTATGAGTAATAATAATAAGTGACTCTTTTTCAAGAGACAACGGCTTGGCTACCTCAATCAGATAGTATCGGTATTCTCGTAAACTTTTATATGGTTGTTTTCGCGACTTCGTAGTTGATAATGCACTTCTGCTGAATTAACGATAACTACGAACTGCTTCTTCAGTGCTGGTTTTAACGTAGATCAGTTGGATAACTTTTTTTCTTGAACGTAGAGCTTCTATATTTTTGCAAATCTTTCCAGCCAACTAATGTGGATACATCTTCAGATCCTGCACCCATCTTTCAATATTTTGAGTTGAATCGCATGAAAATATGGAAACGCTCTATATCCTTAAAAGTAATGGATGTGATTCGTCTCTTATCTCCGGCGTGCGTTGTACTTCATACTCTGCTACCAATGCATTGTCTCGATATATACAAGCATTAAAACTGAGTTTTAATTCCAAAATAGTGGACTCAGTTCGAAGTCCTGAGTCACACCAGTAGTCATTGGTTGGAAGTCATTTTCTGGAAGACCTTTTACCGTATCTGATTTAAGTTGTTATAGTTAAATGATAATTGCACGTGAAAATTTGCAGACACTCCATTCGCTGAGTGATATGCTTAGCAAAGTTGAGCCTCTTTCATTTTTTTAAATATTTGTCCTTTAATCATTGATAGTTCAAGCTTTGCCTTTTGGGGTTTTAATTTCTATTAATGATTTATGTCTTATGTTTTAGATTTGTCTGATTTGTCCTAACACGAACACTAACGATATATTGACAAATATTATATACAAATATTAAATATTTTGAAATAAAATAATTCATTTTATTTTGTGAAAACAATAAAACGAATCTAAGCATCTAAGAATCAAAGTTTTACTTGACTGTTTTAATAAACTTCTTCAGTTTCCCCACATTAATCTCCTCCGAGCTATAAAACTATTGCTGTGGTGAAAAATATACCCTTCTGCAGGAGCGGAAGCCGATGAATCAGAATTGTTTCTAACAGGAACATTGTTCTATTGCTCTAAGAATGCTAGGTCCATTCGCTCTGTGGAAATAGCTGTTGGAGTGCCCTCAATATTGATTTTATAGACGAGATGCGCTAAAAATAATTTTGCAAATTCGATATAGAGCATTAAGCACAACCTTTTTCTCGCTAACAGGGACACATTACATATGTGCAGGTCAATATGATGACGTTCTATCAAAAAACATCACCAGATCTCAGACCTAAACAGCCAATTTTTCTTTATTAGACCACTGATTGCAATCAACGACCAACTCTAATTTTGGTACCGCTATTACTGCAAAGTTGCATGTACGTTCATGATAAACCACAAAGCTTTAGTTGACTTAAGTCTTTTTCGTATTTTTCTATTTACACATTAAGGTTGTTATCCTGAAGGAAGAAAACCAAGTTTGTCTATCGTTCCTGTAATACTATAAACTTAATCTTATTAATTTCCCTTTTATTCATTCTATAGAAAATGTGTCCGCGCATAGGCATGATGATTTATTAAGCCATAAAAACTCTGGACTCCGATTCCGGAAGAAGCATATGAGCGAGAGTTAAACACAGAAAGTATAAAAGGGCAAGAACATACGTGATTGGAGTTCTGCAAGAATGATGAAAGTATTAGAAGTGAACATTGGTACAAAAAGCAAAAGTATAGCATAAAAAAGATAGTTGACAGAATTTACTCTCCAGACGATCCGTTTATTCTTCCTTTTTCATCTCCTGACGTGCTGTCCATTCTTCTAGTTTTGACTGAAAATTATCACGTATCGCTGCCTTCTTTAGATGATCTTAATGACATGCTGAATTTATTGACAATCTATTTGTGAAGAAGACATTGATATGAGATTTTGTGTCCATTACACTATCTTTCTCTTAAAACTGTAGAACCACTTCCATTCTATTCTTATTGTTGGTGCAAATAAGATAAACGAATTCATTAATGCTCGTAGTGGTTGGATACGGTCCTTCCAAGTTCTTACACCATGCCTCTACCAATTTACTTCAGTCCACCTGAAATCGCTTGTACATCATATAAGAGTTTTTATCTCACTTACTCACTTTCACTTCGAAAACTCATCCATCGTCAAATCTGCGGGCAAACGATTTTCGTCGCCAAAGTAACCTCCCTAGTTCTTCTTGAAGTAGTGTATGGAACATTTGATCAAGAAGCCAACTGGAAAATTCTCATATGCTGTTCATAGACCTCGTTGCACCGAGTTCCGATTATGGATATGAGGTTGTTGTTTGTATTTAATATCATGCAAATGTCGCCAGACATGTCTAAAAATTCTTAATATATTTGAATGGTAAACAAAGAAAATACATATTGACTAATGCAATTGTTCATCATAGCCTTGATCAGGGTAGGACACTTTATTGATTTACTGGAGTCTCTTTCCACTTCTAATAGAAACTCTCTATGTTTAGCATAGTATTATCATTCGTGTAGAATACACTCTTGCTTGCTGTGAAATTTTCGGGGCAGTAAAATTATATGCGATCTGTCACCTTATTCTTACTTCTCTCGATTCATTTTGCAATGAAGATCAGAAAACTTCTGATGAGTTCGTGACCCTTTGATATTGAGTAAACATTACAAATCACCTTGAAACGTTACTGCAAATTAATGCAAACCGTTCGAAAACAAATACAAATTCAGTTTTCATATTTGTTAATGTTAATACTAATTTAAATTTGACTTGGTGTTAATTTTTATATGACACCAGACTGAAGCCAACCACACTGGGAGTCTTAGGTTCTGAATTTCTCACGTTGTTCAAAATAAATATTTGAAACAAATCTATAACCTACAAAGGAGGTTCTTAGCTGAAAGGCTGCACTCTCAGTATAATGAAAGAATGTTACTTACATTTGTACAGGACTTAACAAAAAGATTGAAGATAGTTCCAGATCCTCAAATATAGAACTTATTAGAAACTGCAACTAAAAAACTTTTTCCACTTCCGGAAGGAAGAAGTAAAAAGTTTTAATGTTAAAGTTCTCTAAATGATCTCTAATGTTTTTCCCCATTTTTTAATCCTTAAAAAGTTGTTAAATATGTATATTATTAATGTAAATTAGTTAATATTTATTGCAATACTAATGCAAATTCTCATACATTGTATATATTAAAATGTAAAATTTTGTATTCTGAGATATATAGGGTAAATAAATATGAATTGAATAAAATGTAATTGGTCTCCTAATGCTTTCAATGTTATCGGACACGGAATGACTTCAACATCAGAATATATCAGCAGCAATTATTTCCGATATAGAGAAATATCACACGTGTTATTAACGTCTCTAACAGTATTTCCTTGCATTTCAACTTCCTCTTTTAAATGTGCCTTCTCTGAATCAAACAGAGATTCTGGTTTTGTACTGCTTGATGGTTCGGTTTTCTTCAGACGTGGATTCAAACGACAAATGTTCTAACTTATTGCATTTGAAGCATTTGTGCATTTGTGAAACTTCTTATTTTATTCTTCTATTCTTTTTTTTTATTATACGTTTTTTTGTAGAGTATCTCGAATAACCTTCGGCTGACGCCTGTTTCTTGATTCTCTAGTATACTCAAATCTTTACTTTAAGTTCCTGAATGGTCAGCGCTTCGTATAACTATTTTGTTCGCCTTGTCATCTTTAATGCCGTTTATGAGTAATAATAATAAGTGACTCTTTTTCAAGAGACAACGGCTTGGCTACCTCAATCAGATAGTATCGGTATTCTCGTAAACTTTTATATGGTTGTTTTCGCGACTTCGTAGTTGATAATGCACTTCTGCTGAATTAACGATAACTACGAACTGCTTCTTCAGTGCTGGTTTTAACGTAGATCAGTTGGATAACTTTTTTTCTTGAACGTAGAGCTTCTATATTTTTGCAAATCTTTCCAGCCAACTAATGTGGATACATCTTCAGATCCTGCACCCATCTTTCAATATTTTGAGTTGAATCGCATGAAAATATGGAAACGCTCTATATCCTTAAAAGTAATGGATGTGATTCGTCTCTTATCTCCGGCGTGCGTTGTACTTCATACTCTGCTACCAATGCATTGTCTCGATATATACAAGCATTAAAACTGAGTTTTAATTCCAAAATAGTGGACTCAGTTCGAAGTCCTGAGTCACACCAGTAGTCATTGGTTGGAAGTCATTTTCTGGAAGACCTTTTACCGTATCTGATTTAAGTTGTTATAGTTAAATGATAATTGCACGTGAAAATTTGCAGACACTCCATTCGCTGAGTGATATGCTTAGCAAAGTTGAGCCTCTTTCATTTTTTTAAATATTTGTCCTTTAATCATTGATAGTTCAAGCTTTGCCTTTTGGGGTTTTAATTTCTATTAATGATTTATGTCTTATGCTTTAGATTTGTCTGATTTGTCCTAACACGAACACTAACGATATATTGACAAATATTATATACAAATATTAAATATTTTGAAATAAAATAATTCATTTTATTTTGTGAAAACAATAAAACGAATCTAAGCATCTAAGAATCAAAGTTTTACTTGACTGTTTTAATAAACTTCTTCAGTTTCCCCACATTAATCTCCTCCGAGCTATAAAACTATTGCTGTGGTGAAAAATATACCCTTCTGCAGGAGCGGAAGCCGATGAATCAGAATTGTTTCTAACAGGAACATTGTTCTATTGCTCTAAGAATGCTAGGTCCATTCGCTCTGTGGAAATAGCTGTTGGAGTGCCCTCAATATTGATTTTATAGACGAGATGCGCTAAAAATAATTTTGCAAATTCGATATAGAGCATTAACCACAACCTTTTTCTCGCTAACAGGGACACATTACATATGTGCAGGTCAATATGATGACGTTCTATCAAAAAACATCACCAGATCTCAGACCTAAACAGCCAATTTTTCTTTATTAGACCACTGATTGCAATCAACGACCAACTCTAATTTTGGTACCGCTATTACTGCAAAGTTGCATGTACGTTCATGATAAACCACAAAGCTTTAGTTGACTTAAGTCTTTTTCGTATTTTTCTATTTACACATTAAGGTTGTTATCCTGAAGGAAGAAAACCAAGTTTGTCTATCGTTCCTGTAATACTATAAACTTAATCTTATTAATTTCCCTTTTATTCATTCTATAGAAAATGTGTCCGCGCATAGGCATGATGATTTATTAAGCCATAAAAACTCTGGACTCCGATTCCGGAAGAAACATATGAGCGAGAGTTAAACACAGAAAGTATAAAAGGGCAAGAACATACGTGATTGGAGTTCTGCAAGAATGATGAAAGTATTAGAAGTGAACATTGGTACAAAAAGCAAAAGTATAGCATAAAAAAGATAGTTGACAGAATTTACTCTCCAGACGATCCGTTTATTCTTCCTTTTTCATCTCCTGACGTGCTGTCCATTCTTCTAGTTTTGACTGAAAATTATCACGTATCGCTGCCTTCTTTAGATGATCTTAATGACATGCTGAATTTATTGACAATCTATTTGTGAAGAAGACATTGATATGAGATTTTGTGTCCATAACACTATCTTTCTCTTAAAACTGTAGAACCACTTCCATTCTATTCTTATTGTTGGTGCAAATAAGATAAACGAATTCATTAATGCTCGTAGTGGTTGGATACGGTCCTTCCAAGTTCTTACACCATGCCTCTACCAATTTACTTCAGTCCACCTGAAATCGCTTGTACATCATATAAGAGTTTTTATCTCACTTACTCACTTTCACTTCGAAAACTCATCCATCGTCAAATCTGCGGGCAAACGATTTTCGTCGCCAAAGTAACCTCCCTAGTTCTTCTTGAAGTAGTGTATGGAACATTTGATCAAGAAGCCAACTGGAAAATTCTCATATGCTGTTCATAGACCTCGTTGCACCGAGTTCCGATTATGGATATGAGGTTGTTGTTTGATTTAATATCATGCAAATGTCGCCAGACATGTCTAAAAATTCTTAATATATTTGAATGGTAAACAAAGAAAATACATATTGACTAACGCAATTGTTCATCATAACCTTGATCAGGGTAGGACACTTTATTGATTTACTGGAGTCTCTTTCCACTTCTAATAGAAACTCTCTATGTTTAGCATAGTATTATCATTCGTGTAGAATACACTCTTGCTTTCTGTGAAATTTTCGGGGCAGTAAAATTATATGCGATCTGTCACCTTATTCTTACTTCTCTCGATTCATTTTGCAATGAAGATCAGAAAACTTCGGATGAGTTCGTGACCCTTTGATATTGAGTAAACATTACAAATCACCTTGAAACGTAACTGCAAATTAATGCAAACCGTTCGAAAACAAATACAAATTCAGTTTTCATATTTGTTAATGTTAATACTAATTTAAATTTGACTTGGTGTTAATTTTTATATGACACCAGACTGAAGCCAACCACACTGGGAGTCTTAGGTTCTGAATTTCTCACGTTGTTCAAAATAAATATTTGAAACAAATCTATAACCTACAAAGGAGGTTCTTAGCTGAAAGGCTGCACTCTCAGTATAATGAAAGAATGTTACTTACATTTGTACAGGACTTAACAAAAAGATTGAAGATAGTTCCAGATCCTCAAATATAGAACTTATTAGAAACTGCAACTAAAAAACTTTTTCCACTTCCGGAAGGAAGAAGTAAAAAGTTTTAATGTTAAAGTTCTCTAAATGATCTCTAATGTTTTTCCCCATTTTTTAATCCTTAAAAAGTTGTTAAATATGTATATTATTAATGTAAATTAGTTAATATTTATTGCAATACTAATGCAAATTCTCATACATTGTATATATTAAAATGTAAAATTTTGTATTCTGAGATATATAGGGTAAATAAATATGAATTGAATAAAATGTAATTGGTCTCCTAATGCTTTCAATGTTATCGGACACGGAATGACTTCAACATCAGAATATATCAGCAGCAATTATTTCCGATATAGAGAAATATCACACGTGTTATTAACGTCTCTAACAGTATTTCCTTGCATTTCAACTTCCTCTTTTAAATGTGCCTTCTCTGAATCAAACAGAGATTCTGGTTTTGTACTGCTTGATGGTTCGGTTTTCTTCAGACGTGGATTCAAACGACAAATGTTCTAACTTATTGCATTTGAAGCATTTGTGCATTTGTGAAACTTCTTATTTTATTCTTCTATTCTTTTTTTTTATTATACGTTTTTTTGTAGAGTATCTCGAATAACCTTCGGCTGACGCCTGTTTCTTGATTCTCTAGTATACTCAAATCTTTACTTTAAGTTCCTGAATGGTCAGCGCTTCGTATAACTATTTTGTTCGCCTTGTCATCTTTAATGCCGTTTATGAGTAATAATAATAAGTGACTCTTTTTCAAGAGACAACGGCTTGGCTACCTCAATCAGATAGTATCGGTATTCTCGTAAACTTTTATATGGTTGTTTTCGCGACTTCGTAGTTGATAATGTACTTCTGCTGAATTAACGATAACTACGAACTGCTTCTTCAGTGCTGGTTTTAACGTAGATCAGTTGGATAACTTTTTTTCTTGAACGTAGAGCTTCTATATTTTTGCAAATCTTTCCAGCCAACTAATGTGGATACATCTTCAGATCCTGCACCCATCTTTCAATATTTTGAGTTGAATCGCATGAAAATATGGAAACGCTCAATATCCTTAAAAGTAATGGATGTGATTCGTCTCTTATCTCCGGCGTGCGTTGTACTTCATACTCTGCTACCAATGCATTGTCTCGATATATACAAGCATTAAAACTGAGTTTTAATTCCAAAATAGTGGACTCAGTTCGAAGTCCTGAGTCACACCAGTAGTCATTGGTTGGAAGTCATTTTCTGGAAGACCTTTTACCGTATCTGATTTAAGTTGTTATAGTTAAATGATAATTGCACGTGAAAATTTGCAGACACTCCATTCGCTGAGTGATATGCTTAGCAAAGTTGAGCCTCTTTCATTTTTTTAAATATTTGTCCTTTAATCATTGATAGTTCAAGCTTTGCCTTTTGGGGTTTTAATTTCTATTAATGATTTATGTCTTTTGCTTTAGATTTGTCTGATTTGTCCTAACACGAACACTAACGATATATTGACAAATATTATATACAAATATTAAATATTTTGAAATAAAATAATTCATTTTATTTTGTGAAAACAATAAAACGAATCTAAGCATCTAAGAATCAAAGTTTTACTTGACTGTTTTAATAAACTTCTTCAGTTTCCCCACATTAATCTCCTCCGAGCTATAAAACTATTGCTGTGGTGAAAAATATACCCTTCTGCAAGAGCGGAAGCCGATGAATCAGAATTGTTTCTAACAGGAACATTGTTCTATTGCTCTAAGAATGCTAGGTCCATTCGCTCTGTGGAAATAGCTGTTGGAGTGCCCTCAATATTGATTTTATAGACGAGATGCGCTAAAAATAATTTTGCAAATTCGATATAGAGCATTAACCACAACCTTTTTCTCGCTAACAGGGACACATTACATATGTGCAGGTCAATATGATGACGTTCTATCAAAAAACATCACCAGATCTCAGACCTAAACAGCCAATTTTTCTTTATTAGACCACTGATTGCAATCAACGACCAACTCTAATTTTGGTACCGCTATTACTGCAAAGTTGCATGTACGTTCATGATAAACCACAAAGCTTTAGTTGACTTAAGTCTTTTTCGTATTTTTCTATTTACACATTAAGGTTGTTATCCTGGAGGAAGAAAACCAAGTTTGTCTATCGTTCCTGTAATACTATAAACTTAATCTTATTAATTTCCCTTTTATTCATTCTATAGAAAATGTGTCCGCGCATAGGCATGATGATTTATTAAGCCATAAAAACTCTGGACTCCGATTCCGGAAGAAGCATATGAGCGAGAGTTAAACACAGAAAGTATAAAAGGGCAAGAACATACGTGATTGGAGTTCTGCAAGAATGATGAAAGTATTAGAAGTGAACATTGGTACAAAAAGCAAAAGTATAGCATAAAAAAGATAGTTGACAGAATTTACTCTCCAGACGATCCGTTTATTCTTCCTTTTTCATCTCCTGACGTGCTGTCCATTCTTCTAGTTTTGACTGAAAATTATCACGTATCGCTGCCTTCTTTAGATGATCTTAATGACATGCTGAATTTATTGACAATCTATTTGTGAAGAAGACATTGATATGAGATTTTGTGTCCATAACACTATCTTTCTCTTAAAACTGTAGAACCACTTCCATTCTATTCTTATTGTTGGTGCAAATAAGATAAACGAATTCATTAATGCTCGTAGTGGTTGGATACGGTCCTTCCAAGTTCTTACACCATGCCTCTACCAATTTACTTCAGTCCACCTGAAATCGCTTGTACATCATATAAGAGTTTTTATCTCACTTACTCACTTTCACTTCGAAAACTCATCCATCGTCAAATCTGCGGGCAAACGATTTTCGTCGCCAAAGTAACCTCCCTAGTTCTTCTTGAAGTAGTGTATGGAACATTTGATCAAGAAGCCAACTGGAAAATTCTCATATGCTGTTCATAGACCTCGTTGCACCGAGTTCCGATTATGGATATGAGGTTGTTGTTTGATTTAATATCATGCAAATGTCGCCAGACATGTCTAAAAATTCTTAATATATTTGAATGGTAAACAAAGAAAATACATATTGACTAACGCAATTGTTCATCATAACCTTGATCAGGGTAGGACACTTTATTGATTTACTGGAGTCTCTTTCCACTTCTAATAGAAACTCTCTATGTTTAGCATAGTATTATCATTCGTGTAGAATGATAATACTTATCATTCGGGGCAGTAAAATTATATGCGATCTGTCACCTTATTCTTACTTCTCTCGATTCATTTTGCAATGAAGATCAGAAAACTTCGGATGAGTTCGTGACCCTTTGATATTGAGTAAACATTACAAATCACCTTGAAACGTTACTGCAAATTAATGCAAACCGTTCGAAAACAAATACAAATTCAGTTTTCATATTTGTTAATGTTAATACTAATTTAAATTTGACTTGGTGTTAATTTTTATATGACACCAGACTGAAACCAACCACACTGGGAGTCTTAGGTTCTGAATTTCTCACGTTGTTCAAAATAAATATTTGAAACAAATCTATAACCTACAAAGGAGGTTCTTAGCTGAAAGACTGCACTCTTAGTATAATGAAAGAATGTTACTTACATTTGTACATGACTTAACAAAAAGATTGAAGATAGTTCCAGATCCTCAAATATAGAACTTATTAGAAACTGCAACTAAAAAACTTTTTCCACTTCCGGAAGGAAGAAGTAAAAAGTTTTAATGTTAAAGTTCTCTAAATGATCTCTAATGTTTTTCCCCATTTTTTAATCCTTAAAAAGTTGTTAAATATGTATATTATTAATGTAAATTAGTTAATATTTATTGCAATACTAATGCAAATTCTCATACATTGTATATATTAAAATGTAAAATTTTGTATTCTGAGATATATAGGGTAAATAAATATGAATTGAATAAAATGTAATTGGTCTCCTAATGCTTTCAATGTTATCGGACACGGAATGACTTCAACATCAGAATATATCAGCAGCAATTATTTCCGACATAGAGAAATATCACACGTGTTATTAACGTCTCTAACAGTATTTCCTTGCATTTCAACTTCCTCTTTTAAATGTGTCTTCTCTGAATCAAACAGAGATTCTGGTTTTGTACTGCTTGATGGTTCGGTTTTCTTCAGACGTGGATTCAAACGACAAATGTTCTAACTTATTGCATTTGAAGCATTTGTGCATTTGTGAAACTTCTTATTTTATTCTTCTATTCTTTTTTTTATTATACGTTTTTTTGTAGAGTATCTCGAATAACCTTCGGTTGACGCCTGTTTCTTGATTCTCTAGTATACTCAAATCTTTACTTTAAGTTCCTGAATGGTCAGCGCTTCGTATAACTATTTTGTTCGCCTTGTCATCTTTAATGCCGTTTATGAGTAATAATAATAAGTGACTCTTTTTCAAGAGACAACGGCTTGGCTACCTCAATCAGATAGTATCGGTATTCTCGTAAACTTTTATATGGTTGTTTTCGCGACTTCGTAGTTGATAATACACTTCTGCTGAATTAACGATAACTACGAACTGCTTCTTCAGTGCTGGTTTTAACGTAGATCAGTTGGATAACTTTTTTTCTTGAACGTAGAGCTTCTATATTTTTGCAAATCTTTCCAGCCAACTAATGTGGATACATCTTCAGATCCTGCACCCATCTTTCAATATTTTGAGTTGAATCGCATGAAAATATGGAAACGCTCAATATCTTTAAAAGTAATGGATGTGATTCGTCTCTTATCTCCGGCGTGCGTTGTACTTCATACTCTGCTACCAATGCATTGTCTCGATATATACAAGCATTAAAACTGAGTTTTAATTCCAAAATAGTGGACTCAGTTCGAAGTCCTGAGTCACACCAGTAGTCATTGGTTGGAAGTCATTTTCTGGAAGACCTTTTACCGTATCTGATTTAAGTTGTTATAGTTAAATGATAATTGCACGTGAAAATTTGCAGACACTCCATTCGCTGAGTGATATGCTTAGCAAAGTTGAGCCTCTTTCATTTTTTTAAATATTTGTCCTTTAATCATTGATAGTTCATGCTTTGCCTTTTGGGGTTTTAATTTCTATTAATGATTTATGTCTTATGCTTTAGATTTGTCTGATTTGTCCTAACACGAACACTAACGATATATTGACAAATATTATATACAAATATTAAATATTTTGAAATAAAATAATTCATTTTATTTTGTGAAAACAATAAAACGAATCTAAGCATCTAAGAATCAAAGTTTTACTTGACTGTTTTAATAAACTTCTTCAGTTTCCCCACATTAATCTCCTCCGAGCTATAAAACTATTGCTGTGGTGAAAAATATACCCTTCTGCAGGAGCGGAAGCCGATGAATCAGAATTGTTTCTAACAGGAACATTGTTCTATTGCTCTAAGAATGCTAGGTCCATTCGCTCTGTGGAAATAGCTGTTGGAGTGCCCTCAATATTGATTTTATAGACGTGATGCGCTAAAAATAATTTTGCAAATTCGATATAGAGCATTAACCACAATCTTTTTCTCGCCGGAAATGTGGACGCTACGTGTTGAAAATCGGCCAATCTCTTCAAGTTGCCGCGCTACTCTATCGCATGCGTCGTCGGATTTCCGATCGAACGCAACCACTAAGGGCTTATCATCCGTAAAGATAATAAGTTATCGGCCGTTGAAGTGATGAACCACTCGATAAATGAACAAAAGCTCTCTGTCATTTCTTCCTATTTCTTTTTCCGATCACATAGTCCTTGGGAAAAGAACGCTAAGGGCTGTGGTCCTGTATCTGTATCAGACCACGTTAAAATCCAACTTTGTTGAGCCTCTCCAGGACTAAATTCTGATGTTGTCGATGTTCAAGCAAAGCTATGAGAATATCATCTATCTAACAATGACAAAAATCATACTCATATAGAAACATGACCATAAATCTCTGCATCGTTTGTGCAGCGTTGCACAAGCCGAAAGTCATTACGTTAAATTCAAATAGGTCGATCGGCGTAATGACGGCTGTTTTTGGACAATCTTCTGGAGGCAAGGGAATTTGGTTGTACGAGCACTGCAAATCAAGTATTGTGAAAACTTTGCATCTGGATAACCTTGCTGCAGATTCCTTGCTGCATCATAAACTTGCGTGCACGCTCAGCAACTGGATGGCTCAGTTGTGGTTGTGGTCACCAAAAGCTGAGTAACTTCATTACGCATTTCGATAAATTGCATCCAGGTTTCCTTGAGTCGCTTCCACGATACAGTCAGCTTGCTTGTCAGCTTTGATAAGTTCATCAGCTCACTAGTGGCTCACACTTTCGATGCAACAGTGGACAAATTGCGTAGACATTGAAGTAGTAATGAGGGTTTCTCATAACCCAGTGGTTGTCCACGTAGCAGCCGGCGAAGTTTGTTTCTTGAGATTCTGATAAAGTATGAATAATACAATGCTTGAATGCTTTATACTTGCGTTGTTCCGGTGGATTGTATACAATGTCAAGGAGATGCGCCATCAAGATGATTAGCAATGTGTCTGTATTTGGATTCGTCGGAATTCCGTATATCTGGAACTTCATTTCAGCAACCGTGAAGTATCTGCTCGGGTTATCGCACCAAAACGGACTTCACCACAGAGATTGTATGCATCTCAGAAGTGCTCGGACGTTTCATTAAAGAAAAACCAAAAGTTTCACTTCGGTGAATTGTAACGCCATTTTCTCTCATAGAAAATTGTAGATTATCATTGCGCAATCTCAGTCGCAGTTGGAAGCATTCTCTTCAACATTCGGGAGCACCGTTTCGAAAAATATGGCGATCATGTGGGTCACCAATTTATTGTTAAGGATAACGCTGCTATCTTATAGTCTTAGTGACAGATTTTGTTGAATTTGATTTCAAGAATTTTATTAAATATTTTGAAATAAAATAATTGAAATTAATTTTAGTTTTTGAAAACGAATAAACGAATCTAAGTAATAATTCTAATAAACAACTTGAGTATTCGTGTTAGCGTTAGTGTATAGTAATATATATTGTTGGGGGGGGGGGGGGTGAGTCGCTGCGGTACGGCTCGGTAAATAGTGTCGTGGTGTCGCTTGTGCAGGTGGAGGTTGTTGTTGTGGTGTTGGCTGCTGTTGGTGCTGCTTCGGTGGATATTTGCATGTGGATGTGTGCAGGTGGATGTGTGCAGGTGGATGTATGCAGGTGGATGTGTGCAGGTGGATGCGTGCAGGTGGATGTGTGCAGGTGGATGTTGTTGGCTGGACAGCGGTGTTGTTTGTTGTGGTTGAAGCGGTGGATGTGCTGGCTGTTGTGGTGTTGGCTGGAAATGAATGACAGCATAGTTCCTTTGGACTATGTTTGGAATACTACATACTACTCTTTATCGATAACACACCACTCGTTAGGGATGGCACACCATATTGTACTAGATGGTTTCTGACGTAACCATCGCCGCCCGCCTTGCAGTATATCTGCAATACTTAGAGCACCGCGCTAACTACTGGAGAAGGGAAGTGAAGGATAAAGGAAGGGGAGCTAAATACACTAAATATATTAAAGTAAAACCAATGGTTGACTTCATTATTTTTTATTGCTCAACTTCATAGAGCATTTTGGATATAGATATACAGAAATCAAGGATTTGGAAGGATGTGGAATGATGTGGACTCGTTGAGTGTCTTATACGGAGCAGGACCCGGATAAGATCTACCCAAATACCATGTTCGGGGGCAGAGGAAGTCCGTTAACTTCCGGAAGCATACCAGGACGGATAAATTTCTGATAGAATTCAGATCCTAATACGAGTGAAAGGGGCGTGTGCTCGTCGAACTTTGTATCGGCCAACACCATATTCGTGAAGTTGAATTTCACGGATCCACTCAGTGTCTTGGATGGCGACTGAGTTTTGATGATTTTGACCAACTTAAATAGTGCCTCTATTTTCACGTTGTTATCAGCGTGATCTCGAATCGTTAATCTATAAACGACCTCTTTGCCCACCATTGTGATTGGGATGTGTATCTTCTCGACGTAATCGACCGAGGTGCGACTGATCGCCACTAACGGGTCCGTATATGATGACGCTGATCATCGATCTGTACCACTATCACCGCAGTCGGTCACAGTGTCACCACCTGTTGTGGCAACAACGACGAGAGTGTGATCGGGTGGGCAGGTTTCGTGCTGAGCTTCGTGGACGACTTCTTGGATCTTAGTCTCGTGGATATGAAGCATGGTGTGATGCTTTTCCTAGTAGATGATTGTGCGCCAGGCATGATTCTTTCTCGATCGTGGAGACTCGGCATGTTTCGGCTATGAGGAAAAAACAGATAGCTATAGGAGAGGTTGTGGGGAAAAGGAACAGGACGGAGACAGCGTAGGATGGTGAAATTATTGTGAGGGTAGAACAACTTATTTCACGACTGGTCGCGTAATGGTCCCGCGCGCTGTACCGACTTCAGCAACACGGACCCGCTTATCTTTCCCCAATTGGATCTTGGATATCCTGCCAAGTCGCCATTATTGCGGGGGCAGGTTATCGTCTTGGATAACAACCAGAGAATCGATTCGGAGATTGGGTTCTAGACTCTTCCCCTTATTCCGTTTGTGCAACTCCTTTAAATACTAATCTTTCCAGCGAGTACAGAAGTGTTGCTGGAGAGCTTTCACCTACTTTCACCGATTTACAATGAACACTGGCTGGTCATCAATTTGCGGTTCAATCGGAGCTAAAAGGGGACTGCCGATCAGGAAATGACCAGGCGTTAATGCGGACATGCCCGACGGATCTTCGGACATGGCAGAAATTGGACGTGAATTGAGACACGCTTCAATTCTTGAGAGAATTTTGGAGAATTCTTCGAAGGTATATTTGTACGCTCCTGCTACCTTCTTGAAGTGTGTTTTGAAGCTCTTTACGACAGCTTCCCAGAGGCCATCCATGTTAGGAGCACCTGGTCGAATGAAGTTCCAAGTGAGATTCTGTTGGGGGAATTGAGTGCAAACGATAGATCGAGAGACCTTTAGAAAGTCGCGCAACAGTTCTCGAGAGGCGCCTACAAAGGTTTTTCCATTATCGGAGTATAATGTCAACGGACATCCGCGTCGGGAGACGAATCTTTGGAATGCTGCGAGGAAAGCAGGCGTGGAAAGAGTGTTGGTTGCCTCTAAATGGATTGCTTTAGTGGAGAAGCAAACAAACACGCATACGTAGCCCTTGGTAATCAGGCAAGCTCTACCGGTGTACTTCTTGATTTCGAATAGACCCGCGAAATCTAAGCCGGTACGTGTAAAAGGACGTGCATAAGTGGTGCGTTCTGGAGGAAGTGCGCCCATCAACTGATTGCAAACCTTCTTACGATGGAGTACGCAAGGTTTGCAATTGTGAATTGTCATTTTTATGAGATTTTTGGGTCTTGGAATCCAAAATTTCAGGCGTAAAAGTTTAAGAACCAATTGATTTCCCCCGTGAAGAGAGATCTCATGTGTAAAACGGACTAAGAGACGGGAGAATTCGCAATTGTACGGTAATATAATGGGATGGCGCTCGTTATATGACATGGCTGGTCTGCCGCAGGCTCGAAGCACACCCGAACCATCGAGGAATGGATTTAAGTTGAGCAGGGAGCTCGACGATGGAATCGGATTTTTATTTTTAAGTAGTTTATACTCTTCTGAGTAGGTCAGTCCTTGACTCAGCAGTATCAAACGCATTCGAGTGCTGTTTATCTCTGTGCTGCTGATCACCGTGGAGGAGTAGGAATATGATGATTTATGCGCACTATGAGTTCGGTGAAAGAAGCGGAATATATATAACAATACCCGCAATGCTCTTGCATAGCAGGAGAAGCGCTCGAGAATGTGATCAACTTGATGTACAACTGTCGCATGTACCTTGAGGGGTTTGGAAGGTAATAGTGCATAGGAAATTCACTATAGTTCGGTCTTGCAGACTTGCTGTGTAACAACGTGTTGTGCCTCTGATTGCACTTGAAGCAGTTATGCTTACTAGTGCAATCGCTGAGTGAATGAGCGCATGCGAAGCAATTGATGCATGCTTGCGTACGCAAGACATTCTCTCAGATGGACGCATTTGTATAAACTTCGGACAATTTCGGATCGTATGCTATAGATACGGAGAGATCTTGCACTGAGTGCTTATATTGACTTGATAGGTGCTAACAAGCCTTGTAGGGTTGAGGGCCAGTGCTGGATTGAGTGGTGGAGGTGATTGGACGTGGTCAGAGAAGGCGCTATACCACTATGGAAGTGTCGGATGTTGGATACGGATTCCAAAGTTTGATATCGCGATATCGAAATTTGGGTTTTGTCCTTCGTGGACTGCTCCCACAATGACATCTGACATTTGGGAGCCTCGTGGAGCAGATAAGGAGGAAGATTGGATCCCATCCGGAGATATCAATGTCGTACATCCTTAGCACGGCGATGCACGAATTGATATCTGAATGCAAAATTTTGATCGACTTTCAGGATTCTATCGATAGTGCAGGTAGGTTGAAGAGGATACGCAACTGACTGTTGACGAGTATCCTCTTATTTTCAAACCGGTCACTGAGGCTGTTCCATGCCAATAAGAAACCATCATCGAGACTCAACCTGGAATTGGAGATGTAAATGGCGGTAAGCATATCCCTGAAAGTCAGCGATGCAATGTAATCTCCATCAAATACCTCCGTATCGCATGGATGCAGATGGAAATTACCACTCCGTAACCCTCTCCATGGATGGACTGGAAGGTTGACCGCAGTTAGCGCAGCCATCCGTTGTCCAATGTTCGCAACATAGCGAACGTAGGTGCGGTACGTACTATTGTACCGTGCTTTGACGGTTTCAACCTCCAGGAACTCATCGCTTTGTTCGGGGGATTCGCTTGATCTGCACTTCTCGTAGAGATCGCTTAAACAAGCACCGTAAGTCCCCTTGACTTGGCCCCAGACGGATTTTATTTCCTCGCAATGAACTTCGAGCAAATAGACGTCGAGCATGGCGTCGGAAAACTCCAAATCGAACTCCATTAGGTTATCGGTAAGACAGATAAAATTGTTTAATGCAGTTGAATGATGGATGTCTCGGATGGACGGACTGGAAAAGAAATGATGGAGATACCAACAAAAAATTCGAATCAGAAATCGAATGGACTAACCGGACTGGAGAGTTATACCAAGCGAGGAATTAGAAATGGTTGATTGCTTTAACGTTGATGGTTGACCACAACCACACAAGGATTGGAAATGAATGGAAAAGAAAATTTAAAATTCAGGAAAATTCTAAATTTCGACCGAAAATTGCAGTATAAGAACTTGTCTTATGCAAATCACAGAGACTCGGATTGAACTTCGGAAAGGAATGTGTGGATTCAACCGTAGGAGTTGAGAAAAAAAAAAAAAACAAAAAGGAATTTTGTTTTTAAAGTATTCATTTCCCTTTATATTTCAATAAGGGGAACTTTGATTGAATTCGTGATCGGAAAGGGAATGTTGTTGCTTGTACTGAACGCCGTTGGAACAGTAGTGCCAAGCAACAAGAAATAGTCACGACAAAATCAAATGAAATCAAATAGTGAAAAGAATTTTGAACTGCGAAGACTTGTTGACACTGGAGGTAAATAAAAGGTCCCGAAAGAAAATGTATATGTATAGGTAGGTATGTGTATTGATATGGGTGAGTATGGGTATAGATATGGAGGGTATATATATGTAGGTAGGTATGTGTATTTATATTTGTATAGATGAATATGAATAAACTGAGATAGGAGATATGAGATATGCAGAACTGGACTGAACTGCAAGACGCTGCCAAGAACAACAAATGGCGACGACAAAATGGAGTGCAAAATCGACAATTGAATTTCAAATTTCATTAATCACTGGTTGTAGATGTGAAGCTCCTCAAAATGGCGGCTTTACAGCAGCATGCACAGGAAATTGTCGCACCATATTCTGCTCTGCTGTGAATTCTCAGTCCGGTCCAGAATTGACTTCAAGATGGTTGCTAGACGCACCAAAAATGGCGACGAGAAGCAAAAAAACTAGCGCACGAATTTTTTCGCAGTTGGTTTTCTTTTTTTGAAATCAGTCACAAACACTAAGCACTAAGTATTGTTGATTCACCGAATGAAATCGCTGTGCAGGTGGATGTGTACAGGTGGATGTTGTTGACTGGACACCGGTGTTGTTTGTTGTTGTTGAAGCGGTGGATGTGCTGGCTGTTGTGGTGTTAGCTGGAAATTAACGACAGCATAGTTCCTTCGGACTATGTTTGGAATACTACTTACTTTTTTTCGTTGGTAGACTGCGGGGCTCTTCAGTGGGGTTTGCGTGAGAATCAGTTGTTTCTTTGTTTGTTTTTGTGATTTGGATTGGAAATATTGAAATATTCTTTTATAGATTTACTTATCAAAGTTTATTCCGCATTGCACTAAGACTTGTGTCTTGGCTGGTTGACGATCGCGATAGAAGTGACTCTTCTTTCCGTTGTAAGACATGGTCGAAGTCCGTACCGCAGTCCGAACTGTCACTTCTGAGTGCAAATCTGGCGGCCATCATGAACCGCTAACGGCGAATGTGTTATCTAGAGATCTTTTTCGATAACACACCACTCGTTAGGGATGGCACACCATATTGTACTAGATGGTTTCTGACGTAAACACACACACACATATATATATATATATATATATATATATATATATATATATATATATATATATATATATATATATATATATATATATATATATATATCCATATATATATATCATCATCGACCAGATCTGCACAATATCGTCAAATCATAGAGAAAATCCACATATATCAACCATTTTTCGATTATGTAGCTGTTTCGACAGCACAATAAGGAGAAATCTGCACGCCGCCCTATCTGAATTTGGTATCCTTGTTAATTTCATTAAACTTAGCAAAATTATCCGCTCTACTAGGCCCTCTCATACCCCCAACTTTACTGTCGACCACTGATGCGAAGTCTCTAGGGGCATTCGAGAGCAAAATCCTTGTACGAGCTGGTAACTTAGTAAAGCGGTATAAAATTCAGGTAAAAGGGAGCGAAACCAATTTTTGTTAGCAGGATCAAGTCACCAAAGACCTGTCAAACCTTGAAATTTCTAACTATCGTCAAAGCTTGCAATCCATGAGTCAGTGGCGAAGGCTATTGGACGCGGTCAAAACCTAACAGCCACAAAATCTAATTTTTATATAAAAAAAAAAAAATCTGTTCTTGTATCATTGAAATATACTTTTAACGAGATAGTGGCCATGGCCTTAATGATAAAACTCGCTAATAATTTGGTTCGCCAGAAAAAAATGAGAGCAAATTGATTTCGGAATTAAGGCAGTAAATAAACAATTTCAGAATTTTCAACTGGAAACATGACAGTTAATACTAAGTAGAAAGTATTACAACGACATGTGAGATCATATGCCTTGCGATTATAAGAAAACGGCAAATGAGTTTCAGGCCTCAATCACCTGCAAGATTTCGGCATCAGGAGCAGGGAGCAAGAGGTGAAGATTCAACAGTCGTAAAACTAAAAATCATTAGAACCAAGAGGTAGGAGTTGGAGGATACTTATAAGAAATCAATGGACAAATAAAATAAAATCGCAAAAAATCGTCAGACTTGACTGTCGTGGCTAAAATTAAAGGAGATTTCTAGCAGATATGAAAAATAAAAACACCAGTAAATCTATGCCCGCTAATAATTGCGTTCTTTAGTTTGAGTACCACACGGATTTATTATGAATCTTTGAATCGGCCCTATCAGAAGATATATGTATAATGCTCAGCATATGATAACACAAACAACAACTGCACATCCACAATCGGAAGACTCGGTGCAACGTAGTTGTAGGTCGCTATATATTTTTTTATTTAAACACTTCCTCGCGACTCCGAGATGTTATCTCACTCGCAGTACAAATCAAAATCTTTCTGAAGTAAAGTACTGAGGGCACTTGTATTCAACTCGAATCGGGTATATCTTTATATCTTTTATGCTAGATATGGGTGGTTTTTGACCGATGCCTTATTGGAATTTTTTTTATACACCTATACAATATAGATTCTTCTTCAACGGCTTCTAACCTGTTGGGAATAAAATCCCTGGGTCAACCCGATGGCCATTCTTTTGGCGCCACATATCCATGTATGTGTGACACCATCTCAGTGGACCCAATTTCGCCGTGAGATCAAACCCTAGTTCAAATTTACTACAAATTGTAATCCTGTCACGTCAGATTCTTGTCTCGTAAGATACTCCGCGGTGGTCGCCAATTGTCGGTGGATTGTCGAGGGAGAACAGAAGACAGAAAGCGATAAATATTGAGACGAAACAACCCTACCCCCACCACCGCGAAAATTAATTCCTTTAAATTAAATTTCTTAGGAATCCGTTGGGATTCAAAACAGCTGTCTCATTATGTCGTTTCAGGTCTCGTACGTGCCTAGTGCCCTTCTTCTTTCTGTCTTCGTCCTCTAGTATGTACGTCCACGGCCACAACCTCTTTTTAATTTTAAAGGGTCCAACAGACTTTGGAGATTGTTTTACGACAAAGTAATTAGCCACATCTGAAAGTACATAGTGTATTCTCCAGACTAGTATAGGTCCGCAACGTCATTTTAATCACCTGATTAATACCCTCTCCCAGAATTTGCCAGGGGATGGTAATTTGCAGTAAAGCGAAGCCTTACCCCATATGACGAACAAAACTTCACTTTTGCTCAGCCACCTACTCAAATAAGAAATAACCTTCTCCCCGTCGTCGAACTACTGAGTCAGAACAGCACCTATATCGAAATCCGATGCGTCAGTCTGAACAACGAAAGGACGATCAAAATCTGGGCAAGGCAAAACCCCCGAACATTCCTTGGACCTTTGAAAGCTTTAATGCAGCTTGATTGGTTCCACATTTGGTTTGGTGCGAATCCGATGCTCAACCAAATGGGTACAACCAAGCCCATCAGAAATCTCGTTGAAAGACCACTTATCCAAGACCACTGCCTCTTCGAGGGCAAGCTCTGACCGTTTTACAATCGTAGTCACTGATGAAATCTGAGTAAAATCTGAAAACCTCCACTGATTCTTGGAAAGGTCCGGAACGATAACGGCCTTGGTCCAGAAATCGACGCCAAGAATCAAGGATTGTGAGAGATTTGGGATAATGAGGCAATCAAGAAGGACCGACTTGCCTTACACCTCCATGGGTAAAGCGCCGACACCACGAACTAGTACGACTTCCCCATCTGCAAGCTCGACGTTTTTGATATTCGACGGAGAAAACCTCACACCCCAGTTTTTTAAAATATCCCACCCCGGACGACTAACTATTGTGCGCGTCGCACTCGAATTCAACAAACACCGAATCTCTACACGAAAAATTCTAACTCCTAAATAAGGCTGACTATCACTACCTTTCCCTACGAGTGTAAAATTTAAACAAATTTCAGTCTGACACCGCTGCACAGACTGCTTACCGCCCCCTACATACAGACAACCCTCCTACTCTTGTCGAACCTCCTACTATACATTGGCAGAGGCTCGCGGTCCGCCGCCTTTGGACGACCTTCCAGCCTAGAGCTTCGTTGACTCGAGGCAAACGCGGACCTTGTCCCATCATCGGACAGACCTGCACCCTTCAAGCACCTCGGGCACTCCCACTTATAGAACTCCTTGCGTTCACATCCGTAATACTTTATTCCGCACCTGCATTCTGAGGACACATGCTCAAGACGACGGCAGTTGAAACACCGGAAGGCCGGCGGAGGTGGCGCCCGTTCCTGCACTCCAGTCGTTGATCGCGAAGTGGGGCATCTGTTTCGACCACATCTGTCCCCTCAGCCACGCAGGGTAAGTCCGCCTCAGGGGCCTCGTCCGACAACTAGGTGGAGGGATGATGCATCGACATTCGAACGGACAGCTTCTAGTTTGCACCCTAATGAGCAATTTAGATGAGTCTGTTAGAAGGGAGTTAAATTAGAAACAACTAACGCCAACATCCTACGTTCTGGTAAAGCCTCCGACAACCTAGCGAATAAATTCGTCATAGTTGCTACATACCCACCCATGGACTCAATTCCACTTTGAGTCGTTCGCCTGATTTAATACGTCATCATATTTAGGCGGGAGGAATTCTGTCTTCGACTCGATGACCTATTCCTTCCACCTAGAAATTGTTTTGCGAATGGCTCGCAACCAAATAAGCGCCAAGTCCACCTCCCCGCAACAATTGAACTTCGTTGACCCCACGAGTGTCGCTTAGCTTCTCCGAGAACTTCACTTCCCACTTAGCTAAATTCTCGATTTTCCCTATAACTTCAGTACCACAGTACAGTGAACACTGGTAAAGACCAAACTAAATTTAAAATAAATTTAATACTTTTATCGAAACGAAAAAGAATTAAAATAAGGGGAACACAATAAAACTACACTCAGAAAAATTGTAACTGTTTTTCGGGTTTATAAACTGAACCCTCGCACAATTCCAACTGGAATTTCTACACCTATATATTCAAACTAAGCTCGGTTGCGCGATGCCAAATACAAGAGGAACATGACTACTACCACAAAATTTTGGTAAAATATAAATACTGAACGAAATACAACAATTCACGAAAATACTTCCCAACGACAGTCCAGGCTCCAACGCTGATCAAATATTCTTGATATCCACTATGTATTTTATTTACTATTAAAACACTTCCTCGCGACTCCGAGGTGTAATCTCACTCATAGTTCGAATCAAACTCAACTGCCTTTCTGACGCTAAGTACTAAAGGCAATTGCGTTCCACTCGAATTGGTTATAGGGGCCATCTTTTATGCTGGATATGGGCGGTTTTTGACCAAAGATTGTTCTTAGATGGCTTCTAACCTGATGGGAATAAAATCTCCGGGCCAACCCCATGCCCAATCATTTGGCCCCACATATCCATGTATGTGAGATCGCTGCCTAAGTGTGGCACCAGACTAGTTCGCTCGGCATATATTGCACACCTCTTCGTTAGAGATTATGGTCATTTTGGCACTTGCCGTCTTTAGCTTCCGACAAATGTCTGTCAACATTCGCGCTCTCTCATTACAGTCCGTCAGATTCGTTGTGGGTGAATAGTCTCTGTTCCCCTGGTAGCCATAGTCCGGCCAAAATTGTCAATCTAAGGAGAGGTACGTGACGTATTATGTCAAGCTGTTCTGTTCGTATCAAACAGGCTACCTTCGCGAGATGCTTATTCAAGACCGGTGATTCTCCGAAATATAGATCCGCAATGTCGGCTTTCGCCGACTTTGCCTGGGGATGGTAACTTGCAGTAAACCGAAGCCTTACTCCATATGACAAACAAAACTTCTGCAATTCCTTGCTGCAAAATTGTGGGCCGGGACCCCAAAAAGTGGGAATACATTATCTTCCAACTCTTTGAAAATGGACGGAGCGGTGGTCTACAACCGTTAGGATGTAGCTATAAAAGTGGGAATACATTATCTGCCAACTCTTTGAAAATGGACGGAGCGGTGGTCTACAACCGTTAGGATGTAGCTATATCTCTTACTAGATTTAACCAAAGGCCCTACCAGATCTATACAAATTATCTCTCACGGTTCTAAATCCTTTGATCTCCCTACTAATTAACCAGTTGGTTATGGGTTTTATACTCTGGCAAACTTGACACCTTTTGACATACCTAGCTACATCCACCTTAATCTTCGGCCAATAATACTTCTCTAACACTCGCGCATAAGTTTTTCTAATTCTCATGTAACGAACAGATCATTTTATAATTACTACTTAAAACGAAGATTGTAACATTAACTATTATAAATTGGTTTTTCTAAACTGTTTTGGTTAAATCCATTTCCTTGCTCAATTTGATAACTTTGCCGTGAAACACGCTATCAAGAAAGAACTAACGCGTTAGTTCAGCAAATTTGTAATAATATGTTTTTGACTAATATATAAATAAATAGTTTCATCTCATGTCTTTTTTGCCCGCCGCCAACATATAGTTTTTAAAATCGTCTCGAAGTGAGCGAAGTGAATAAGTGTTTTCCGATTGAAATTATTTATCGAAATATAATTGCGCATTGATGCCGATGATAAAACCCGCTAATAACTTGGTTCTCCAGAAAAAAATGAGAGCAAATTGATTTCGGAATTAAGGCAGTAAATAAACAATTTCAGAATTTTCAACTGGAAACATGACAGTTAATACTAAGTGAAAAGTATTACAACTACGATATGTGAGATCATATGCCTTGCGATTATAAGAAAACGGAAAATGAGTTTCAGGCCTCAATCACCTTTCGGCATCAGGAGCAGAGAGCAAGAGGTGAAGATTCAACAGTCGTAAAACTAAAAATCATTAGAACCAAGAGGCAGGAGTTGGAGGATAGTTATTAGAAATCAATGGACAAATAAAATAAAATCGCAAAAAATCGTCAGACTTGACTGTCGTGGCTAAAATTAAAGGAGGTTTCTAGCAGATCTGACAAAAAAAAAAAACACCAGTAAAAATATGCCCGCCAATAATTGAGTTCTTTAGTTTGAGTACCACACGGATTTATTATGAATCTTTGAATCGGCCCTATCAGAAGATATATGTATAATGCTCAGCATATGATAACATAAACAACAACTGTACATCCACAATCGGAAGACTCGGTGCAACGTAGTTGTAGGTCGCTATATATTTTTTTATTTAAATTTTTTTATACACCTATACAATATAGATTCTTCTTAAACGGCTTCTAACCCGGTGGGAATAAAATCCCTGGGTCAACCCGATGGCCATTCTTTTGGCGCCACATATCCATGTATGTATGACACCATCTCAGTGGACCCAATTTCGCCGTGAGATCAAACCCTAGTTCAAATTTACTACAAATTGTAATCTTGTCACGTCAGATTCTTGTCTCGTAGGATACTCCGCGGTGGTGGCCAATTGTCGGTGGATTGTCGAGGGAGAACAGAAGACAGAAAGCGATAAATATTGAGACGAAACAACCCTACCCCCACCTTCGCGAAAATTAATTCCTTTAAATTAAATTTCTTAGGAATCCGTTGGGATTCAAAACAGCTGTCTCATTATGTCGTTTTAGGTCTCGTACGTGCCTAGTGCCCTTTTCCTTCTTCGTCCTCTAGTATGTACATCCACGTCCACAACCTCTTTTTAATTTAAAAGGATCCAACAGACTTTGGAGATTGTTTTACGACAAAGTAATTAGCCACATCTGAAAGTACATAGTGTATTCTCCAGACTAGTATAGGTCCGCAACGTCGTTTTAATCACCTGATTAATATCCTCTCCCCGAATTTGCCAGGGGATGGTAATTTGCAGTAAAGCGAAGCCTTACCCCATATGACGAACAAAACTTCAGCAATTTCTTGCTACGAAATTGTGAGCCATTGTCGCACACCATGGATCCTGGAATCCCAAAAAGTAGGAATACGTTCTCTTCCAGCTCCTTAATAATGAACGGAGCGGTGGTGCTTCGCAACGGAAACAATAGTGGAAACTTCATTAGATAGTCTACAACCGTTAGGATGTAGCTATATCCCTTACTAGATCTGACCAAAGGCCCTACCAGATATATACAGATCATCTCCCACGGCTCTAAATCCTATCATTAAACCAGCTGGCTTCGTATTTGTGGAATTTACACTCTGACAAACTTGACACGCGCATCGCGGATAAGTTTTCCTAACTCCCATATGCCCAGATAACGGACTATCGTGGCACTCTACCAACGCCTGTTCTCTTTTCAGCAAAGTGTTGGAGAACAATTTCTTACATTCGCTCCCATTAGCGAATATTCTACGCGGTCCAAACTTTACCAATTTGAACAATTCGCCGTTCTCTTCGCGCCACGACGGAAAATCTTCTTTTCACTTTTGCTCAGCCACCTACTCAAATAAGAAATAACCTTCTCCCCGTCGTCGAACTACTGAGTCAGAACAGCACCTATATCGAAATCCGATGCGTCAGTCTGAACAACGAAAGGACGATCAAAATCTGGGCAAGGCAAAACCCCCGAACATTCCTTGGACCTTTGAAAGCTTTAACGCAGCTTGATTGGTTCCACATTTGGTTTGGTGCGAATCCGATGCTCAACCAAATGGGTACAACCAAGCCCATCAGAAATCTCGTTGAAAGACCACTTATCCAAGACCACTGCCTCTTCGAGGGCAAGCTCTGACCGTTTTACAATCGTAGTCACTGATAAAATCTGAAAACCTCCACTGATTCTTGGAAAGGTCCGGAACGATAACGGCCTTGGTCCAGAAATCGACGCCAAGATTCAAGGATTGTGAGAGATTTGGGATAATGAGGCAATCAAGAAGGACCGACTTGCCTTACACCTCCATGGGTAAAGCGCCGACACCACGAACTAGTACGACTTCCACATCTGCAAGCTCGACGTTTTTGATATTCGACGGAGAAAACCTCACACCCCAGTTTTTTAAAATATCCCACCCCGGACGACTAACTATTGTGCGCGTCGAAAAATACACGAAAAATTCTAACTCCTAAATAAGGCTGACTATCACTACCTTTCCCTACGAGTGTAAAATTTAAACAAATTTCAGTCTGACACCGCTGCACAGACTGCTTACCGCCCCCTACATACAGACAACCCTCCTACTCTTGTCGAACCTCCTACCATACATTGGCAGAGGCTCGCGGTCCGCCGCCTTTGGACGACCTTCCAGCCTAGAGCTTCGTTGACTCGAGACAAACGCGGACCTCGTCCCATCATCGGACAGACCTGCACCCTTCAAGCACCTCGGGCACTCCCACTTATAGAACTCCTCGCGTTCACATCCGTAATACTTTATTCCGCACCTGCATTCTGAGGACACATGCTCAAGACGACGGCAGTTGAAACACCGGAAGGCCGGCGGAGGTGGCGCCCGTTCCTGCACTCCAGTCGTTGATCGCGAAGTGGGGCATCTGTTTCGACCACATCTGTCCCCTCAGCCACGCAGGGTAAGTCCGCCTCAGGGGCCTCGTCCGACAACTAGGTGGAGGGATGATGCATCGACATTCGAACGGACAGCTTCTAGTTTGCACCCTAATGAGCAATCTAGATGAGTCTGTTAGAAGGGAGTTAAATTAGAAACAACTAACGCCAACATCCTACGTTATGGTAAAGCCTCCGACAACCTAGCGAATAAATTCGTCATAGTTGCTACATACCCACCCATGGACTCAATCCCACTTTGAGTCGTTCGCCTGATTTAATACGTCATCATATTTAGGCGGGAGGAATTCTGTCTTCGACTCGATGACCAATTCCTTCCACCTAGAAATTGTTTTGCGAATGGCCCGCAACCAAATAAGCGCCAAGTCCAGCTCCCCGCAACAATTGAACTTCGTTGACCCCACGAGTGTCGCTTAGCTTCTCCGAGAACTTCACTTCCCACTTAGCTGAATTCTCGATTTTCCCTATAACTTCAGTACCACAGTACAGTGAACACTGGTAAAGACCAAACTAAAAGTGGAATTTTAAATAAATTTTACTTTTATCGAAACGAAAAAGAATTAAAATAAGGAGAACACAATAAAACTACACTCAGAAAAATTGTAACTGTTTTTCGGTTTCATAAACTGAACCCTCGCACAATTCCAACTGGAATTTCTACACCTATATATTCAAACTAAGCTCGGTTGCGCGATGCTAAATACAAGAGGAACATGACTACTACCACAAAATTTTGGTAAAATATAAATACTGAACGAAATACAACAATTCACGAAAATACTTCCCAACGACAGTCCAGGCTCCAACGCTGATCAAATATTCTTGATATCCACTATGTATTTTATTTACTATTAAAACACTTCCTCGCGACTCCGAGGTGTAATCTCACTCATAGTTCGAATCAAACTCAACTGCCTTTCTGACGCTAAGTACTAAAGGCAATTGCGTTCCACTCGAATTGGTTATAGGGAGCCATCTTTCATGCTGGATATGGGCGGTTTTTGACCAAAGATTGTTCTTAGATGGCTTCTAACCTGATGGGAATAAAATCTCCGGGCCAACCCCATGCCCAATAATTCGGCCCCACATATCCATGTATGTGAGATCGCTGCCTAAGTGTGGCACCAGACTAGTTCGTTCAGCATATATTGTACACCTCTTCGTTAGAGATTATGGTCATTTTGGCACTTGCCGTCTTTAGCTTCCGACGAATGTCTGTCAACATTCGCGCTCTCTCATTATAGTCCGTCAGATTCGTTGTGGGTACGTGAATAGTCTCTGTTCCCCTGGTAGCCATAGTCCAGCCAAAATTGTCAATCTAAGGAGAGGTACGTGACGTATTATGTCAAGCTGTTCTGTTCGTATCAAACAGGCTACCTTCGCGAGATGCTTATTCAAGACCGGTGATTCTCCGAAATATAGGTCCGCAATGTCATTATATCCCAGGATTAATATGCTTTGGCCGACTTTGCCTGGGGATGGTAACTTGCAGTAAACCGAAGCCTTACTCCATATGACAAACAAAACTTCTGCAATTCCTTGCTGCGAAATTGTGGGCCGGGACCCCAAAAAGTGGGAATACGTTATCTTCCAACTCTTTGAAAATGGACGGAGCGGTGGTCTACAACCGTTAGGATGTAGCTATAAAAGTGGGAATACATTATCTTCCAACTCTTTGAAAATGGACGGAGCGGTGGTCTACAACCGTTAGGATGTAGCTATATCTCTTACTAGATTTAACCAAAGGCCCTACCAGATCTATACAAATTATCTCTCACGGTTCTAAATCCTTTGATCTCCCTACTAATTAACCAGTTGGTTATGGGTAGCTAGCTACATCCACCTTAATCATCGGCCAATAATACTTCTCTAACACTCGCGCATAAGTTTTTCTAATTCTCATGTAACGAACAGATCATTTTATAATTACTACTTAAAACGAACATTGTAACATTAACTATTATAAATTGGTTTTTCTGAACTGTTTTGGTTAAATCCATTTCCTTGCTCAATTTGATAACTTTGCCGTGAAACACGCTATCAAGAAAGAACTAACGCGTTAGTTCAGCAAATTTGTAATAATATGTTTTTAACTAATATATAAATAAATAGTTTCATCTCATGTCTTTTTTGCCCGCCGCCAACATATAGTTTTTAAAATCGTCTCGAAGTGAGCGAAGTGAATAAGTGTTTACCGATTGAAATTATTTATCGAAATATAATTGCGCATTGATGCCGATGATAAAACCCGCTAATAATTTGGTTCGCCAGAAAAAAATGAGAGCAAATTGATTTCGGAATTAAGGCAGTAAATAAACAATTTCAGAATTTTCAACTGGAAACATGACAGTTAATACTAAGTGAAAAGTATTACAACTACGATATGTGAGATCATATGCCTTGCGATTATAAGAAAACGGAAAATGAGTTTCAGGCCTCAATCACCTTTCGGCATCAGGAGCAGAGAGCAAGAGGTGAAGATTCAACAGTCGTAAAACTAAAAATCATTAGAACCAAGAGGCAGGAGTTGGAGGATAGTTATTAGAAATCAATGGACAAATAAAATAAAATCGCAAAAAATCGTCAGACTTGACTGTCGTGGCTAAAATTAAAGGAGGTTTCTAGCAGATCTGAAAAAAAAAAACACCAGTAAATGCCCGCCAGAACTGCGTTCTTTAGTTTGAGTACCACACGGATTTATTATGAATCTTTGAATCGGCCCTATCAGAAGATATATGTATAATGCTCAGCATATGATAACATAAACAACAACTGTACATCCACAATCGGAAGACTCGGTGCAACGTAGTTGTAGGTCGCTATATATTTTTTTATTTAAACACTTCCTCGCGACTCCGAGATGTTATCTCACTCGCAGTGCAAATCAAACTCAACTGCCTTTCTGAAGTAAAGTACTGAGGACACTTGTATTCAACTCGAATCGGGTATATCTTTATATCTTTTATGCTAGATATGGGCGGTTTTTGACCGATGCCTTATTGGAATTTTTTTTATATACCTATACAATATAGATTCTTCTTAAACGTCTTCTAACCCGGTGGGAATAAAATCCGATGGCCATTCTTTTGGCGCCACATATCCATGTATGTATGACACCATCTCAGTGGACCCAATTTCGCCGTGAGATCAAACCCTAGTTCAAATTTACTACAAATTGTAATCTTGTCACGTCAGATTCTTGTCTCGTAGGATACTCCGCGGTGGTGGCCAATTGTCGGTGGATTGTCGAGGGAGAACAGAAGACAGAAAGCGATAAATATTGAGACGAAACAACCCTACCCCCACCTCCGCGAAAATTAATTCCTTTAAATTAAATTTCTTAGGAATCCGTTGGGATTCAAAACAGCTGTCTCATTATGTCGTTTCAGGTCTCGTACGTGCATAGTGCCCTTTTTCTTTCCGTCTTCGTCCTCTAGTATGTACGTCCACGGCCACAACCTCTTTTTAATTTTAAAGGATCCAACACACTTAGGAGATTGTTTTACGACAAAGTAATTAGCCACATCTGAAAGTACATAGTGTATTCTCCAGACTAGTATAGGTCCGCAACGTCGTTTTAATCACCTGATTAAAACCCTCTCCCCGAATTTGCCAGGGGATGGTAATTTGCAGTAAAGCGAAGCCTTACCCCATATGACGAACAAAACTTCAGCAATTTCTTGCTACGAAATTGTGAGCCATTGTCGCACACCATGGATCCTGGAATCCCAAAAAGTAGGAATACGTTCTCTTCCAGCTCCTTAATAATGAACGGAGCGGTGGTGCTTCGCAACGGAAACAATAGTGGAAACTTCATTAGATAGTCTACAACCGTTAGGATGTAGCTATATCCCTTACTAGATCTGACCAAAGGCCCTACCAGATATATACAGATCATCTCCCACGCCTCTAAATCCTATCATTAAACCAGCTGGCTTCGTATTTGTGGAATTTACACTCTGACAAACTTGACACGCGCATCGCGGATAAGTTTTCCTAACTCCCATATGCCCAGATAACGGACTATCGTGGCACTCTACCAACGCCTGTTCTCTTTTCAGCAAAGTGTTGGAGAACAATTTCTTACATTCGCTCCCATTAGCGAATATACTACGCGGTCCAAACTTTACCAATTTGAACAATTCGCCGTTCTCTTCACGCCACGACGGAAAATCGATCGGTCTCTCGTTCACATCCCTAAGCATTTTCTTAACCCACGGGTCTCCAGCTACACCAACGAATAATGGTCTGTGATTACGCTGAAATGAACTCCATCGATATAGGGCCGCAATTTTTGAACCGTCCACAGAACTGCAGAAGGAATGTTTATTCCTTCTCTGTAGTGGAAAAATTCTTTTCACTTTTACTCAGCCACCTACTCAAATAAGAAATAACCTTCTCCCCGTCGTCTAACTACTGAGTCAGAACAGCACCTATATCGAAATCCGATGCGTCAGTCTGAACAACGAAAGGACGATCAAAATCTGGGCAAGGCAAAACCCCCGAACATTCCTTGGACCTTTGAAAGCTTTAACGTAGCTTGATTGGTTCCACATTTGGTTTGGTGCGAATCCGATGCTCAACCAAATGGGTACAATCAAGCCCATCAGAAATCTCGTTGAAAGACCACTTATCCAAGACCACTGCCTCTTCGAGGGCAAGCTCTGACCGTTTTACAATCGATGAAATCTGAGTAAAATCTGAAAACCTCCACTGATTCTTGGAAAGGTCCGGAACGATAACGGTCTTGGTCCAGAAATCGACGCCAAGAATCAAGGATTGTGAGAGATTTGGGATAATGAGGCAATCAAGAAGGACCGACTTGCCTTACACCTCCATGGGTAAAGCGCCGACACCACGAACTAGTACGACTTCCCCATCTGCAAGCTCGACGTTTTTGATATTCGACGGAGAAAACCTCACACCCCAGTTTTTTAAAATATCCCACCCCGGACGACTAACTATTGTGCGCGTCGCACTCGAATTCAACAAACACCGAATCTCTACACGAAAAATTCTAACTCCTAAATAAGGCTGACTATCACTACCTTTCCCTACGAGTGTAAAATTTAAACAAATTTCAGTCTGACACCGCTGCACAGACTGCTTACCGCCCCCTACATACAGACAACCCTCCTACTCTTGTCGAACCTCCTACCATACATTGGCAGAGGCTCGCGGTCCGCCGCCTTTGGACGACCTTCCAGCCTAGAGCTTCGTTGACTCGAGACAAACGCGGACCTTGTCCCATCATCGGACAGACCTGCACCCTTCAATCACCTCGGGCACTCCCACTTATAGAACTCCTCGCGTTCACATCCGTAATACTTTATTCCGCACCTGCATTCTGAGGACACATGCTCAAGACGACGGCAGTTGAAACACCGGAAGGCCGGCGGAGGTGGCGCCCGTTCCTGCACTCCAGTCGTTGATCGCGAAGTGGGGCATCTGTTTCGACCACATCTGTCCCCTCAGCCACGCAGGGTAAGTCCGCCTCAGGGGCCTCGTCCGACAACTAGGTGGAGGGATGATGCATCGACATTCGAACGGACAGCTTCTAGTTTGCACCCTAATGAGCAATCTAGATGAGTCTGTTAGAAGGGAGTTAAATTAGAAACAACTAACGCCAACATCCTACGTTATGGTAAAGCCTCCGACAACCTAGCGAATAAATTCGTCATAGTTGCTACATACCCACCCATGGACTCAATCCCACTTTGAGTCGTTCGCCTGATTTAATACGTCATCATATTTAGGCGGGAGGAATTCTGTCTTCGACTCGATGACCAATTCCTTCCACCTAGAAATTGTTTTGCGAATGGCCCGCAACCAAATAAGCGCCAAGTCCAGCTCCCCGCAACAATTGAACTTCGTTGACCCCACGAGTGTCGCTTAGCTTCTCCGAGAACTTCACTTCCCACTTAGCTGAATTCTCGATTTTCCCTATAACTTCAGTACCACAGTACAGTGAACACTGGTAAAGACCAAACTAAAAGTGGAATTTTAAATAAATTTTACTTTTATCGAAACGAAAAAGAATTAAAATAAGGAGAACACAATAAAACTACACTCAGAAAAATTGTAACTGTTTTTCGGTTTCATAAACTGAACCCTCGCACAATTCCAACTGGAATTTCTACACCTATATATTCAAACTAAGCTCGGTTGCGCGATGCTAAATACAAGAGGAACATGACTACTACCACAAAATTTTGGTAAAATATAAATACTGAACGAAATACAACAATTCACGAAAATACTTCCCAACGACAGTCCAGGCTCCAACGCTGATCAAATATTCTTGATATCCACTATGTATTTTATTTACTATTAAAACACTTCCTCGCGACTCCGAGGTGTAATCTCACTCATAGTTCGAATCAAACTCAACTGCCTTTCTGACGCTAAGTACTAAAGGCAATTGCGTTCCACTCGAATTGGTTATAGGGAGCCATCTTTTATGCTGGATATGGGCGGTTTTTGACCAAAGATTGTTCTTAGATGGCTTCTAACCTGATGGGAATAAAATCTCCGGGCCAACCCCATGCCCAATAATTCGGCCCCACATATCCATGTATGTGAGATCGCTGCCTAAGTGTGGCACCAGACTAGTTCGTTCAGCATATATTGTACACCTCTTCGTTAGAGATTATGGTCATTTTGGCACTTGCCGTCTTTAGCTTCCGACGAATGTCTGTCAACATTCGCGCTCTCTCATTATAGTCCGTCAGATTCGTTGTGGGTACGTGAATAGTCTCTGTTCCCCTGGTAGCCATAGTCCAGCCAAAATTGTCAATCTAAGGAGAGGTACGTGACGTATTATGTCATGCTGTTCTGTTCGAATGCAACAGGCTACCTTCGCGAGATGCTTATTCAAGACCGGTGATTCTCCGAAATATGGGTCCGCAATGTCATTATATCACCGGATTAATATGATTTCGCCAACTTTGCCTTGGGATGATGATTTGCAGTAAACCGAAGCCTTACCCCATATGACAAACAAAACTTCTGCAATTCCTTGCTGCGAAATTGTGGGCCGGGACCCCAAAAAGTGGGAATACGTTATCTTCCAACTCTTTGAAAATGGACGGAGCGGTTGTCTACAACCGTTAGGATGTAGCTATAAAAGTGGGAATGCATTATCTTCCAACTCTTTGAAAATGGACGGAGCGGTGGTCTACAACCGTTAGGAAGTAGCTATATCTCTTACTAGATTTAACCAAAGGCCCTACCAGATCTATACAAATTATCTCTCACGGTTCTAAATCCTTTGATCTCCCTACTAATTAACCAGTTGGTCATTGGTTTTATACTCTGGCAAACTCGACACCTTTTGACATACCTAGCTACATCCACCTTAATCTTCGGCCAATAATACTTCTCTAACACTCGCGCATAAGTTTTTCTAATTCTCATGTAACGAACAGATCATTTTATAATTACTACTTAAAACGAACATTGTAACATTAACTATTATAAATTGGTTTTTCTGAACTGTTTTGGTTAAATCCATTTCCTTGCTCAATTTGATAACTTTGCCGTGAAACACGCTATCAAGAAAGAACTAACGCGTTAGTTCAGCAAATTTGTAATAATATGTTTTTAACTAATGTATAAATAAATATTTTCATCTCATGTCTTTTTTGACCGCCGCCAACATATAGTTTTTAAAATCGTTTCGAAGTGAGCGAAGTGAATAAGTGTTTTTATTTATCGAAATATAATTGCGCATTGATGCCGATGATAAAACCCGCTAATAACTTGGTTCGCCAGAAAAAAATGAGAGCAAATTGATTTCGGAATTAAGGCAGTAAATAAACAATTTCAGAATTTTCAACTGGAAACATGACAGTTAATACTAAGTGAAAAGTATTACAACTACGATATGTGAGATCATATGCCTTGCGATTATAAGAAAACGGCAAATGAGTTTCAGGCCTCAATCACCTTCAAGATTTCGGCATCAGGAGCAGAGAGCAAGAGGTGAAGATTCAACAGTCGTAAAACTAAAAATCATTAGAACCAAGAGGCAGGAGTTGGAGGATAGTTATTAGAAATCAATGGACAAATAAAATAAAATCGCAAAAAATCGTCAGACTTGACTGTCGTGGCTAAAATTAAAGGAGGTTTCTAGCAGATCTGAAAAAAAAAAACACCAGTAAATGCCCGCCAGAACTGCGTTCTTTAGTTTGAGTACCACACGGATTTATTATGAATCTTTGAATCGGCCCTATCAGAAGATATATGTATAATGCTCAGCATATGATAACACAAACAACAACTGTACATCCACAATCGGAAGACTCGGTGCAACGTAGTTGTAGGTCGCTATATATTTTTTTATTTAAACACTTCCTCGCGACTCCGAGATGTTATCTCACTCGCAGTGCAAATCAAACTCAACTGCCTTTCTGAAGTAAAGTACTGAGGGCACTTGTATTCAACTCGAATCGGGTATATCTTTATATCTTTTATGCTAGATATGGGTGGTTTTTGACCGATGCCTTATTGGAATTTTTTTTATACACCTATACAATATAGATTCTTCTTAAACGGCTTCTAACCTGGTGGGAATAAAATCCCTGGGCCAACCCGATGGCCATTCTTTTGGCTCCACATATCCATGTATGTGTGACACCATCTCAGTGGACCCAATTTCGCCGTGAGATCAAATCCTAGTTCAAATCTACTACAAATTGTAATCCTGTCACGTCAGATTCTTGTCTCGTAGGATACTCCGCGGTGGTGCCCAATTGTCGGTGGATTGTCGAGGGAGAACAGAAGACAGAAAGCGATAAATATTGAGACGAAACAACCCTACCCCCACCTTCGCGAAAATTAATTCCTTTAAATTAAATTTCTTAGGAATCCGTTGGGATTCAAAACAGCTGTCTCATTATGTCGTTTTAGGTCTCGTACGTGCCTAGTGCCCTTTTCCTTCTTCGTCCTCTAGTATGTACATCCACGTCCACAACCTCTTTTTAATTTAAAAGGATCCAACAGACTTTGGAGATTGTTTTACGACAAAGTAATTAGCCACATCTGAAAGTACATAGTATATTCTCCAGACTAGTATAGGTCCGCAACGTCGTTTTAATCACCTGATTAATACACTCTCTCCGAATTTGCCAGGGGATGGTAATTTGCAGTAAAGCGAAGCCTTACCCCATATAATGAACAAAACTTCAGCAATTTCTTGCTACGAAATTGTGAGCCATTGTCGCACACCATGGATCCTGGAATCCCAAAAAGTAGGAATACGTTCTCTTCCAGCTCCTTAATAATGAACGGAGCGGTGGTGCTTCGCAACGGAAACAATAGTGGAAACTTCATTAGATAGTCTACAACCGTTAGGATGTAGCTATATCCCTTACTAGATCTGACCAAAAGCCCTACCAGATATATACAGATCATCTCCCACGGCTCTAAATCCTATCATTAAACCAGCTGGCTTCGTATTTGTGGAATTTACACTCTGACAAACTTGACACGCGCATCGCGGATAAGTTTTCCTAACTCCCATATGCCCAGATAACGGACTATCGTGGCACTCTACCAACGCCTGTTCTCTTTTCAGCAAAGTGTTGGAGAACAATTTCTTACATTCGCTCCCATTAGCGAATATACTACGCGGTCCAAACTTTACCAATTTGAACAATTCGCCGTTCTCTTCGCGCCACGACGGAAAATCTTCTTTTCACTTTTGCTCAGCCACCTACTCAAATAAGAAATAACCTTCTCCCCGTCGTCGAACTACTGAATCAGAACAGCACCTATATCGAAATCCGATGCGTCAGTCTGAACAACGAAAGGACGATCAAAATCTGGGCAAGGCAAAACCCCCGAACATTCCTTGGACCTTTGAAAGCTTTAACGCAGCTTGATTGGTTCCACATTTGGTTTGGTGCGAATCCGATGCTCAACCAAATGGGTACAACCAAGCCCATCAGAAATCTCGTTGAAAGACCACTTATCCAAGACCACTGCCTCTTCGAGGGCAAGCTCTGACCGTTTTACAATCGTAGTCACTGATAAAATCTGAAAACCTCCACTGATTCTTGGAAAGGTCCGGAACGATAACGGCCTTGGTCCAGAAATCGACGCCAAGATTCAAGGATTGTGAGAGATTTGGGATAATGAGGCAATCAAGAAGGACCGACTTGCCTTACACCTCCATGGGTAAAGCGCCGACACCACGAACTAGTACGACTTCCACATCTGCAAGCTCGACGTTTTTGATATTCGACGGAGAAAACCTCACACCCCAGTTTTTTAAAATATCCCACCCCGGACGACTAACTATTGTGCGCGTCGCACTCGAATTCAACAAACACCGAATCTCTACACGAAAAATTCTAACTCCTAAATAAGGCTGACTATCACTACCTTTCCCTACGAGTGTAAAATTTAAACAAATTTCAGTCTGACACCGCTGCACAGACTGCTTACCGCCCCCTACATACAGACAACCCTCCTACTCTTGTCGAACCTCCTACCATACATTGGCAGAGGCTCGCGGTCCGCCGCCTTTGGACGACCTTCCAGCCTAGAGCTTCGTTGACTCGAGACAAACGCGGACCTTGTCCCATCATCGGACAGACCTGCACCCTACAAGCACCTCGGGCACTCCCACTTATAGAACTCCTCGCGTTCACATCCGTAATACTTTATTCCGCACCTGCATTCTGAGGACACATGCTCAAGACGACGGCAGTTGAAACACCGGAAGGCCGGCGGAGGTGGCGCCCGTTCCTGCACTCCAGTCGTTGATCGCGAAGTGGGGCATCTGTTTCGACCACATCTGTCCCCTCAGCCACGCAGGGTAAGTCCGCCTCAGGGGCCTCGTCCGACAACTAGGTGGAGGGATGATGCATCGACATTCGAACGGACAGCTTCTAGTTTGCACCCTAATGAGCAATCTAGATGAGTCTGTTAGAAGGGAGTTAAATTAGAAACAACTAACGCCAACATCCTACGTTCTGGTAAAGCTTCCGACAACCTAGCGAATAAATTCGTCATGGTTGCTACATACCCACCCATGGACTCAATCCCACTTTGAGTCGTTCGCCTGATTTAATACGTCATCATATTTAGGCGGGAGGAATTCTGTCTTCGACTCGATGACCAATTCCTTCCACCTAGAAATTGTTTTGCGAATGGCCCGCAACCAAATAAGCGCCAAGTACACCTCCCCGCAACAATTGAACTTCGTTGACCCCACGAGTGTCGCTTAGCTTCTCCAAGAACTTCACTTCCCACTTAGCTAAATTCTCGATTTTCCCTATAACTTCAGTACCACAGTACAGTGATCACTGGTAAAGACCAAACTAAATTTAAAATAAATTTATTACTTTTATCGAAACGAAAAAGAATTAAAATAAGGGGAACACAATAAAACTACACTCAGAAAAATTGTAACTGTTTTTCGGTTTCATAAACTGAACCCTCGCACAATTCCAACTGGAATTTCTACACCTATATATTCAAACTAAGCTCGGTTGCGCGATGCTAAATACAAGAGGAACATGACTACTACCACAAAATTTTGGTAAAATATAAATACTGAACGAAATACAACAATTCACGAAAATACTTCCCAACGACAGTCCAGGCTCCAACGCTGATCAAATATTCTTGATATCCACTATGTATTTTATTTACTATTAAAACACTTCCTCGCGACTCCGAGGTGTAATCTCACTCATAGTTCGAATCAAACTCAACTGCCTTTCTGACGCTAAGTACTAAAGGCAATTGCGTTCCACTCGAATTGGTTATAGGGAGCCATCTTTTATGCTGGATATGGGCGGTTTTTGACCAAAGATTGTTCTTAGATGGCTTCTAACCTGATGGGAATAAAATCTCCGGGCCAACCCGATGCCCAATAATTCGGCCCCACATATCCATGTATGTGAGATCGCTGCTTAAGTGTGGCACCAGACTAGTTCGTTCGGCATATATTGTACACCTCTTCGTTAGAGATTATGGTCATTATGGCACTTGCCGTCTTTAGCTTCCGACGAATGTCTGTCAACATTCGCGCTCTCTCATTATAGTCCGTCAGATTCGTTGTGGGTACGTGAATAGTCTTTGTTCCCCTGGTAGCCATAGTCCAGCCAAAATTGTCAATCTAAGGAGAGGTACGTGACGTATTATGTCATGCTGTCCTGTTCGAATGCAACAGGCTACCTTCGCGAGATGCTTATTCAAGACCGGTGATTCTCCGAAATATGGGTCCGCAATGTCATTATATCACCGGATTAATATGCTTTCGCCAACTTTGCCTGGGGATGATAATTTGCAGTAAACCGAAGCCTTACCCCATATGACAAACAAAACTTCTGCAATTCCTTGCTGCGAAATTGTGGGCCGGGACCCCAAAAAGTGGGAATACGTTATCTTCCAACTCTTTGAAAATGGACGGAGCGGTGGTCTACAACCGTTAGGATGTAGCTATAAAAGTGGAAATACATTATCTTCCAACTCTTTGAAAATGGACGGAGCGGTGGTCTACAACCCTTAGGATGTAGCTATATCTCTTACTAGATTTAACCAAAGGCCCTACCAGATCTATACAAATTATCTCTCACGGTTCTAAATCCTTTGATCTCCCTACTAATTAACCAGTTGGTTATGGGTTTTATACTCTGGCAAACTTGACACCTTTTGACATACCTAGCTACATCCACCTTAATCTTCGGCCAATAATACTTCTCTAACACTCGCGCATAAGTTTTTCTAATTCTCATGTAACGAACAGATCAGTTTATAATTACTACTTAAAACGAACATTGTAATATTAACTATTATAAATTGGTTTTTCTGAACTGTTTTGGTTAAATCCATTTCCTTGCTCAATTTAATAACTTTGCCGTGAAACACGCTATCAAGTAAGAACTAACGCGTTAGTTCAGCAAATTTGTAATAATATGTTTTTAACTAATATATAAATAAATAGTTTCATCTCATGTCTTTTTTGCCCGCCGCCAACATATAGTTTTTAAAATCGTCTCGAAGTGAGCGAAGTGAATAAGTGTTTTCCGATTGAAATTATTTATCGAAATATAATTGCGCATTGATGCCGATGACTTCTCCGCTTTGTATTTTCATATTTCTATGTCTATGTGTGCATCACAACCTCCGCCGCCGCCGCCGCCTCTCTGCGTTGTTTTCATCGTCATATTCGTCGCGTACACACTGAAGCTTCTGCCGACGCCAACTCATTGCAGTTTCATTGCGAACTCATTTACCAACGACACAGGTTGCATTTCACCTCAGAAGTCTTGGATTCCTTTCACTGGCATTCTCAATTAGACGCTGAACTTTTCGCCGTAGACTTCGAGAACATTTGCAGTTTCGCCAAATATTTGATAAATGCCTTAAATATCTGCCACGAGAAACCCATAACGACGACGAATTAATTGAGCTTAAATCTGAAATGCTGACTAGATTAAAAGCACAACAATTAATAGATCGTAGAGATTCAAAATTCGACACCATGGATGCCAATGATGTTCGGAAAACAGAGTGCCTGCTCAATCGAACGATGCAAATGACCATCTTTCTGTTTTGGTCGTTAGCATTGCATCGCTGCGAGAATCTGTTCAGGAGCTCTACAGGCAATCCAACAGCTTCGCCATCAAGGGGAAAGTGGAACCACTACATCGGCAACTCGAGAACAATTTCATTCGCCGTCACGCAATAGCTCCACACAGAGGCCACCGCAGCAAATGCCGTCTTCAACTCTATATAATAGAATGCTTTCATTTATGGAAAATGCAGCTGCAAAATTATATCCCTTGTACCTTCGATGGCAATCCTGAGCAATGACCGCCATTTTTGGCCAATATACAGATACGACGAAATTCCTTCGTCTTACAATAATATACCAAATTTAATGTGTTTCCAAAGGTATCTCCAAGGAAACGCAAAGCGAGCCGTAACATCATTGCTAATTTACCCAGACGACGTGCCAAAAGTTATGAAAGAACTGGAGTTCAATTTAATAGACCAGATCTGTTTTGAGTTGCCGCCAAGACACCCAATCTAGTTTATTTAAAATATTGCCAATGATACTGTTTGGACTTCTTGGCTATATTGCCATGTTTGACGAAGGATCGTAAATTTCACTCCTAGAAGATTTTACACGCTACAAAAGTAGGTTTGAAAGAAGAATCCATGCCATTAACGTTTCAGTGGTATGGTGAAGGAAGAACAACTGAAAGTTATCGATCAGTTTCTTTTGAAAAAACTGTTCCTCTGGATTTTGTTTAAAGAACGTTCGCACAATCAAGTGTCTGAACTTCAATCATTTTATAAAGAAAATCACAATCAGAAAATTACAACAACGCCAAACGTAATTCTTCTCGGTTTGGATAATAGCTTTTTAACTGTTTCAAAAACAGTGATCGACGACGGGTCTTATAAGCCAATTGTTGCTGCTACTCTTTTACACATTCGTGAAGCAGTTGAATAAACTTGTCGAAGAATATTTTTCGATTGAGAGTTTCGGAGTTAGATCAACTAATGTGATCTTGGAGTACGATGAGAACTGTCGGGCAAAGAATATCCTCACAGATACAACAAACCATGTCGGCCAAATATATGAAGTTGGCTTACTTCTGGGCAAGCTGCTGCCATGAAGCTGTATTATGGCCAAACATCGCCTTTTGAACATCGAAAATAAAATGAACAAAGATAATTTGCATTGCAGAACAGAGAAATCGCCAAGTATATTGAAAGGATATGCTAAAGAACTCTCGAAAGAGCCATTAAAATCAATTATACACAAATTTAGACAAGGGATAGTCACCGTTGCTGTTGATATCCAGGATATGTTTTCGCAAGTACGAAAAGGAGATGCCCATTAGAATTCCCAGAGTATCCTGTGAAGATATGGAAACTCCGACGAGCCGATTCGAGTCTATGTTAATTCCTCCATTATCTTTGAGCAATTTCTTCACCGTGCTGCGCTAAATATATTAAAAATAAAAATGACACATACGTCGACGAATTAGTAATCAGTTTTGATGACGAAAAAAAACAGATGTCCTAATTGAAGTCATTAAAATAAACCTTTCGAATTGCCATCGTCTTCAAATCCGCTGAACAATTATCATTGAATGACAGCCATCCACTGACAAAGTGTTAGGTATGTTTTGGAACACAAAATGACCATCTAGAAGAGTGTCACGATTTGAAAGTAACAGAAACCATATATTTGAGTGACTCCAAAACTTTGGTACTTTGGATTCGATCGACAAGTCGCAGTTATAAACAATTTGTTGCCTATCGAATTTCTGACATTCTGACTTCTCCAGCTCAATGGCGAATGATTCCAACCACTTTGAGCGCTGCCAACACTGCCACGTGTGCGAAAGGAGCAACGGAATTTTCTAATAATTTGCACTATATCAGACGAGGCACACTAGTCTCAAGAATTACAAATCCTTTCATCTGAATACTGCGAAGCCGAAGAATTATCGAAACAATTACATTACAGAATCAATTTTGAATTTTAATAAGTTATCATAATTTTCAAAGATACAAAGTGTTGTTTCTTTGACATTGTGTTTTTCCATAGGGCTAAGAACCAAGAGCTGTCCAAAAGGAGAGTTAAGCCCCAAAGAATTAAATGACGCCGAAATAGTTCTGCTGCGACAAATTTAGTGAAGATAGCATTTAGTGAAGATATTGAAGCTTTAACTAAGAATAAACAGTTATCAAAAAATAGTATTTTGTATCAGCTGACGCCATTTGTAGATACAGACGGTTTGTTGAAAATAAATGGCAGAATAGATGCCGCAAACTGTACTCACTGAACATCGTTCAGTGATACTTCCACACAATCACCATGTCACACGCTTGACATGTCACGCTTGATAAAAACATCACTAAAATGACAAAATAACATTAAATGAAATACGCTAGAAATTTTGGGTGCCCAAAGCCATATTGCATCTGAAGTTAGTTAAGAAGTCATGTTCTGTTTGTGTTCATCGAAACGCAATGCCATACTGTCGCCCGTTCACTTATGCAGGAGTTGACTATTATGGGCCATATTTTGTCGCAATAGGTCGTAGAAGAGAAAAACCGATAGGTGGTTCTTTTTACGTGTCTAACAACTAGAGCAATACATTTGGAAGTTGCTGCTGATTTGTTCACTGACGCCTTTTTGATCTTTCTTAATCGACGAGGAGTGCCAATTATAATGAGGATGGAACAAACTTTATTTGCCATCAAAAATAATTGAAGACAGAGAATCGACTTTACAACTTTGGTACGAGAGATGTCCCAAAATAATAATATCGAAAGGTTATTCAATTATCCTGCTAACCCCAGCGCAGGTGACTGCTGGGAACGTCTGTTTCAATGCGTGAAATAATTGTTGCAGAGAAGGAAGATACACCGCGATTAGACACATTTGGAAGTGTTTTAATATAAGCTGAAAATATTGTGAACAGTTGACCTTTAACCGAAAATCACTTACGCCAAACAATTTTTTGTTCGGTTGTTTAAATTCAACACAGACACCGCACACGTAAGAAGTGAAGCTTTATTTACGAATGCAATTTAGAATTACACAAAATTTAATAGATCGATTATGGAAAAGATGGATTACTAAATGTTTGCCGTCACTTCTTCGTTGCCCGAAAAGTAGAAATTACTAGAAATTAACCAGCTAGTAATTGTTTGCAATACAGGTTTACCTAGAAGCCAATGGGTTAAGGGAAGAATTACGCAAGTGTTCACTAAAAAAGATGGCCAGGTTAGGAGTACTGAAGTGCAGACAAATCATGGAATTCTTCGCCGCTTAGCCAGCAAGCTAGCTGCTTTAGTGTTCAGTGAATCTACACAATGATTCACCGGGAGGTGGAATGTTGATGACAAAACCAGAATTGGGACACATCATTTTATAATGAACATTGTAACATTAACTTTTCTAAATTAGTAATTCTAAACTGTTTTGCTTGTCCATTTCCTGTTGCTCAAATTCGATCTCTTTGCCGTGAAACACACTCACAAGAAACACCGATTTTAAATCTCGCCTTTCCTCTCTCCTTTGAATGATCCAGAAATCGTTCTGCTGCACTTTTAAATGACCATCTAGCCAACCTGCCACAAGGGTCTTTCAAATTATTCAGCCACACCATTGAATTATGGTCTGTGATTACCCTGAAATGAACTCCCTTAATGTAGGGGTGTAATTTTTCAATCGCTCAGAGAACTACAAACATTCCTTAGTGGAATAATTCTTTTCACTTTTGCTCAGCGACCTACTACCACATCGTCAAACTGCCGATTCAGAACAGCACCTATACCAAAATCCGATGTGTAGGTCTGAACCACGAAAAGACGATCAAAATCTGGGCAAGATGAAAACGCGGCCGTAACCTGACATTCTTTCGACTTTTGAAAGCTTTACTCGCAATTCACCGTCCACGAAACCCGTTATTTTTTCTTTAAAAGCTTGGCCAACAGCTTGACGAAGTCGCCGAAATTAGGAACAAAAAATAGTACGGCCAAGGAGCGAACCTCCTTAAGGTTTCGTGGTGCGTGGTGCGTAACCATGGCTTTCATCTTCTCGGGGTTCACATGTAAACCTTGACGATCGACAACATATCGTAGATAACGAAGTGAACGGAGACAAAAGTTGCATTTTTCCTATTCCTATTTTTGATATTCGACGGAGAAAACCTCACACCCCAGTTTTCCAAAATATCCCACCCCGGACGATGTGCGTGGCACCCGAATCCAACAAACCCCGAATCTCTACACCAAAAATTGTAACTCCAAAAAAAGGCCGACTATCACTACTTTTCCCTACGAGTGTAAAATTTAAACAAATTTCCGTCTGACACCGCTGCACAGCCTGCTTACCGCCCCCTACACATAGACAAGTCCGCCTCCAACAGGGACCTCGTCCGACAACTAGGTGGAGGGATGATGCATCGACATTCGAACGGACAACTTCTAGTTTTCACCCTAACGAAACTAACTCCTTGGCTCAGCCAAACCCAGCTGGTAGAAAGGAGTTAAATTAGAAACAACTAATGACAATATCCTACGTTCTGGTAAAGCCTCCCTAGCGAATAAATTCGTCATAGTTGCCACATACCCACCCATGACTCAATCCCACCTTGAGTCGTTCGCCTAATTTAATACGTCATCATATTTGGGCGGGAGGATTTCTGTCTTCAACTCGATGACCAACTCCTTCCACCCAGAGATCGTTTTGCGAATGGCCCGCAACCAAATGAGCGCCTTCACCGAAAACAAGTCAGCAGCATCTCGGAAAAATTGAAGATCGTTGACCCCACGAGTTTCGCTTAGCTCCTCCACTCTCTCTAAGAACGCATGTAGCAACATGCCGCTTTCCTCATCCCAAAACTTCACTAAGAACCCACTTAGCTAAATTTTCCCTACAACTTCCCGGGCTATCGTTGGCTTCTGGAACGCCCGCTGATTCATTGCAGTCTGATCTTTTCTGATCTTTTCAATCGTAAGTATCTTTAAATACTCCGAAGACCTAGCATCAGTCGGCGGTACCTCGGTCAGCTTCCTGATCTGCGGTACCTTCAACTCGAATTCCGCGCAGTCCTTGCTGAACTCGAACGGACATTCGAGCAAACTTGAGGCTCTCAAGAACTTCCGCATGCCATCAACAATCGTTACAAATAGCCCTCGAGATTCCATCTCGTAGACCAGCTCCTCCTGGGACAACCTGTTGATCTCCATCGTAGTAAGAAATAATTTAAAAACACCCGGGAAAAACAAAATAAAGAAAAAAATTATAGACAAGGACAAGAATATAATACAAATATGGGGCAAAATAATTTCAAAGGGTATAACTAAAAACTAAAAACCTTGGTACAAGATCCTAACTATCGGGTAGTTGGGATCTTGTACCTAATGCATAAAACGTCCCCTGTCTAATTTACGTAAGACCAGGAATACCACGTTTTTATTACGCACGTCTAGCACCTTCTCATGACCATAGCACAAACAAATGGACAAACAAATAGACAAACAAACGGACTCACCAAACAAACTTGAAGCGAGAATCGTGAGCTGGCCAGAGAAACACCGAAACTCTTCGAACACGATTCGCTTCCACCGCACAAAAATGAGAAATACTTTTAAGACCTCGCGCACCGTTCGCATTTAAAATTATTTTCTCTTTTTTACAAATAAACAATTAACACGACCGACGGACACAAATCGCATATTTTGACAAGTGTCACAAACAGGTGTATCGACAAGGAGTTGCCAACTACTCAGATTACTCAAAATTTTAAAAAATTAAGTTATACCCATATTAAAACCAGGAAAAACGCAGAAGATCCAAGCCGCTATTGACTTTATATTACTTCTTATATTGTTATTACTTTATATTACTTCGGATAAAATATTTGAATAAATATTACTATATATCTTGATTATACGAATTAAAATAAAATTATAAATAAGGAATAATTTGGATTTAGAAAAGAGCATTCAAAAGTCCACTAATTGAAAAGAGTTTTTAATATCATTATAGCAAATAAACACAATAGAAAATAAATTTAATTAATAAAGCTGCAAACTGCAACATTAAAAAAATTCAGGTTCTTCAAAATAAATATTTGAAGTGAATCTATAATCTACAAAGGAGATTTTCAACAGAAATATTGCACTCTCAGTATAATGAAATAATGTTACTTATATTTGTAGAGGACTTAACAAAATGATTTGAAGATAGTCCCAGTTCCTCAAATATAGAACTTATTCGAAACTTGTGCAACGAAAAAACTTTTGCCACTTCTGATGAGAAGTAGTAACAAGTATTAATATTACAGGACTCTAAATGATCTCTAAATTATCCTGAATGAACCTATTTTCCCTAATATAAAGTATTGAAGTAACTACAATTATACTGGACGTAGGTACTGGACGTTGAGAGATATGTAGCGCGAAAGAGAGAGTTATATTAGATGCTGGCAATGACTGGCTACATCGAAAATGTGATATTGAAAATGTACAATCCTTACGGAGGTTATAGGTATGGAGATATTTGTAAGACACCCGTCACGGGATATGAACAAATCCAGCGAAAACGCCGCGATTTTCGATGGTAAGAAAAATAGTCTTGTCGTCGAAGAATACCTTGTCCCGAGGTCATGAGAAACTTCCATTTGGTGAATTTAGAAATGATATTGGCTTCAGCTCCTCCTCACAAACAATCGCGTTGTTGATTAGCAGTCGCTACTGAGTACGTTAATGAGGCAGTTCCGGAACACACGAATGGAATGGTGAGTAGATTGACATTTTCTTCCACGCTATTCTGAAAATGAGATCCGAAATGAATATCCGAAAAATGTGCTCAGAAAGGCATCATAACCTCTAAATGCTAATAATGCAAAGACGAAAACGAACAAAAGGACGCTACCGGTACGGGGAATCGCAACTTTACTTTTTTGAAATAGAGAAGTAAATCATCCTTGATCGAATATTGGAAACATATATATATTTCTCGGCATCTGGATTTTGTCCACCCCAGTGTCGCCCGAATTTGAGTGGAGAATTCCTCTTCTCTCCACTATCGTAGTAGGGATCAGCACCAGTCTCTCGATCCGTTTAGATAAATACGAGGAGGAGAAGAGATAACCATTCGACCAGGTTGGTGTGATAATCGCTCGGAAAAGAACGCGAATCCAAGTCCAACCATGATGAATGAGGTGGACATTCATTTTCGAGATAACTTTCAGGAGTTCATGAGAGAATCATCACTGTAGTGAGACCAGATCAAATATTTGCGGAATATAAAAATCGTAAAATTTTGAATATTAGAATTCAAATGGCAGAAGATCTGAAAACATCAATTTCAAAACTCAATAACCGGAACTATCAGATATGGAGTTAATGCTGGTTAAATAGGGTCTTTGGGGTGATGTAGTCCTAGCGTCGACAGCTAGAACAACATCGATTTGGTTGGCAAGACATGGTAAAGCCAAAGCAGTCATCAATATTGGAAGGCGCTGAAGGAGCAGCACGATAAGTCATCTTTCAGCAATAAGATACAAATAAATAAATGCGAATTGGGATCGAGGACAATGGAAGAACATTTGCATAATGTATTGTCAATGGTTGATGAACTCAGTGGACTCGTCGAGTACATGAAGGATCATATAGTTATGGCAGTTATGCTAGGAAGTCTTCCTGATGAATATTAAACCTGGGTATGGCCTTAGAAGTCAGATCAGAAGATTAGATATCATTAGAGTTTGTAAAGAAGAAGCTACTCCGGGAGTACAAAAGCCATCACAATAGAAATGATAGAGATACAGATGAATCTGCACTTAAAGCAAAGCATCAGAAGAAACAAATTAAATATTTTGGATGAGGTAAAATTGGACACTTCAAGAAAGATTGCAAGTCGATGAAATATTCAGTAAACAAAGTTGGAAATCAGCAAGAATCGTCTAAATCGTAGCTTTTCAACTTGGCGGCAGATGTCATGACAAATGGCAGTCGTCTCCAATCAAGTGGCCAGGGGGATGGTTTTCTAACCAGTTGTAATGATCTTGGTGATAAAATTGACATTAAAATTCATGTGTTATATATTCCATAGCAACTTATTGTCTGTGAAGAAGTTGGTTGACAAAGAGTATTATGTTCTTTTTGACAGGAAAATATGTAAGATTTCCAAACATGGAACTTGCAAAACAGCCTGTGTTAAAAATTGAATGTTTACATTGGAATGTTTACAGTGGAGTTTGTCTGAAGGTCAAGATGACTAGAAAACCTTTTAAGAAGAATTTAGACAAGAGGTAAAATTCAGTGCATTCGGATATATCTGGTCTAATGCAAAAATGCACTCCAAGTAATAATCGCTATATTTTCACATTGATAGATGATTACAGTAGACAGCAGATAACATAAAGGCTTTTTCGTTCATTGAAGGAGATGGCAAGATGCATGCTGTTTGGTATAAATGAGCAGAAGCAGTTAACACGGCCAACTATTTGCATAATAGAATAATAATAAATGCAAATGACAAAAGTCCATATGAATATTAGAATGGTAAAAAACCAGATTTGTCACATTTAAAAAAATTTGGTTGCCCAGTATATGTCCACGTTTCAAAAGTAAACCGGCAGAAGTTGGTTCATAATGCAAAGAAATTGGTGTTCGTTGGATATTCAGAAACGTGCAATTTCGCTGTTTGGATATTCAAAAAGAAAGAATTACCATTGGCCGAGATGTTGCTTTTATGGAGGAACAAAATATTACTACAGATGAAAGCGAGAATTGAAGTTGTAAAGATGTCATTGTTAGTTTCAATCAAGAAACAATGACTCCTTTAGGCTAATTGAATTCAGAAGGGGAAGATAAATTTAGCGCAGCAAGTGAAAACGAAGATTGTGAGAATGATCTGGATTGCATCGAAGTTGCAGCAGAAGAACCTAAAAGAGTTTCGTCAAGAAGCACAAAAGGCAGAGCACCTGATAGGTATGTAGCTAAAGTAGAGACAACTGTTGTTGAACCGAAAACTTATAAACAAGCATTGGCACAACCTGAAAGAGAAGTGTGGCTCAAAGCGATGAGCACATTTATTCAATTATAAAACATGATACCTGGGATTTGGTAGAATTGACAGAGAATCGAAAGGCTGTGGAAAATAAATGGGTCTTCAAAATTAAACGTGATGCAGAAGGAAATATTGTAAAGTATAAATCTCGATTGGTAACGAAAGGATTCTCTCAAAAATTTGGAGTCGATCTTGATGAAGTTTTCGCTCCTGTGGTGAAGAAAACCACATTTCGATGTCTTATTGCATGCAGTACCTTCAAGAGAGAAGATGATAGCTAAACATGTAGATATCAAAACTGTTTTTCTTAACGGCGATTTAGGTACAACCATTTACATGAAGCAACCGGACAGTTTTAAATTCATAATAAAGAAAATTTAGTATACAAACTTAAGAAAAGTCTGTATGGATTGAAGCTGTCAGCAAGATGTTGGAAAATTATTTGCTAAAAATTGGTTTCAAAAGAGGCAAAGCAGATCCATGTCTATACAGAAAATGTTGAAATGGTGTTTGGATTTATTTACTTTTATATGTAGATGACTTGCTTCTTGTCTGTAAGAATGAAAAACTAATAGAAGACCAGTAAAAGAGATTGGATGAGAATTAGAGTTAACGAATTTGGGAGATATAAAATTATTTCTAGGAATATGTTGAATTTATGTTGAAATACATGGATTAAAAGATTGTGAAGGATCAATTTATCCTATGAATCAAGGATATATGAAAAATTTAGAACAATTGGATAAAACAATTGAAGCAGATTATTGGATCATTATTATATCTGTCAGTTAATATTATACCGGTCATTGCAGTGGCATTGCAGTCGATGTTGAGTCGCAAAGTAAGCTGTCCAGCAAAAACGGATTTTGTGGAGCTTAAGCGTATTTCGAGGTACCTGCAATACACTAAAAATTTAAATTATATCCATATAATTATAATTATATATATAGAATTGTTGGGCTATTCTGATGCAGATTGGGCAGGAGACACAATCAGCGAGTGGATTCATATTTCAGTTCTGTGGCGAATCAGTTAGTTGGATGAACAAGAAACAAAGCATTATTGCATTATCATCAACAGAAGCTGAATATGTTGCTTTAACTGAAACTTGCAAAGGAAGCAACTTGGGTGCGAAATTTATTTAAAGATATGAACATTAAAATTAAGGATATAACTTTGATGGAAGTCAATCCTAATTGTTTAGTATTGCTAGAGATTGAAAAGGTTAGTCCACGAACTAAACACATAGATGTAAAATTTCATTATGCAAAGGAGCAGAAATAAAATGGACTGGTTTAATTAAATTATTGTTATAATACTTCAAGTATATATTTAGAAGAGGTTTTGAAAAACTGTAGAAAATATACTTTACGCCTTCAAAATATATATGTATTGTTTAGATCTTAATATCAAATTTAAAGAAAATAAATAATAATAATGTATAATAAATAATGTATAATAAATAATAATAATAAAGTATGTCAAATTGTGAACATTTTTAAACTAGTTCCGTAATTTCTTCTGTTGAATGAAGTCGTGTTTTTATATTTTAAAGTATATTCTCTACAGATATTGCATTTTACAGCTATGAGTATTTTTGCAGTGTTTAGTTATGCGACCGAGAATTTTACATTTTTTACATCAATTTCTGCATCGGGAAATATTCTTTAACTTTTATTGAAGACCAATCAATACACTAAAGATCAAAAGTAAGTAGAATTTTACCGGTAGGAATTTCTTTTTATTTTATCGAATTAATGACGTATTTTCTGGCAATTTTACAACATTCGAAACTATTTTAATTATAAACATATGACTACAATTCTCTATTCTTAGAGATTCATGTTTTTAATTTTTCATTTTTATCTATCTGATTTTTCGAAGAGTATACAAAACTAACTCATATAAGGTCAAGGCTTTTGAATTGAAGCCTTCAAAGTCTTCATATAGCTTTTGTTCAAATTGGTGATAGATTAAAATGCGTAAGACACTATGTCTTTCACATGCCATGTCACTTCCCCGATAATTCCTTATGTATGTTATCCTTTCTGTTTTATTGAATATTCGTTCATTTGCTGGAAAACTTGATATTTACAGCTTTTCAGCTAGGAGTTACTGAACGAATAAACTGTATTTTAATGTCGACTTTAGTCATCTTAAATCCCTTTGAATTTCATAATAAAAAGTATTATGCTCATAAAAAAAGTTTTATGGAGGACCATTTCAGATTAATTAATATTTATTGTTAATACTTTTTGTCAATATTTTTTTACGCACTTTTTTGAACTTTTTGTTGTTTTGATTTTACCAACATTTGGGACACAAATTCCTAGAAATAATATAAAAAATAAATCAGCAACTTACAAGTTTAAATTCATCTTTTTTAATTTATAAATAAGATCATAAACAAATCTCATTTTTACAGAATCTAGTGGGTGGAGCTAATATTCATAAATTTATTATTTTATTCATATTTGTTTATTATGAGCGAACATAATAAATAATACATGTATTTATTTTTGAAAAAATTGAATTTTATGACTCTAAACAAGATAGCATTTAATATAATACCGCATTTGTATCTTGTTGGTCTATTTCTTTTTACTTTTTCCCAATGTAAGTGTATGGTGTGAAGCAGCAATTTGAGATTTACGTCGATTAAATTCAACAAATTCTTCCTCCAATTTCTTTCGAGATTCCTCCAATTTTCTTTTTTCTTCAGTGTGGTCTCTTTTCAGTTTTTCAAATTTGTTGTGTAGCTATTATATTGAATTTTATTAATAATATAGAAAATGCAGTAAACATTAACTTACCTCTTTTTCACTTTCTTTCAACTCAGTTTCTTTTTCTTTAACACGCTGAACAAACATCTGTCTAACTTGTTCCTCCTTCGCTTGAAGTTCTGCCAAATGATTTGAACGTTTATTTTGAAATGTTTGTTGGAATGATACCTAAAAGACCGGATTATATTTAATTATTGTTAGTCATAATTACACAAGAATATATATTTATACATAGACATACAGGTTTATTCTCTTCATCGACATCAGTAAAACCCATCTGCTCCAGACGTTTTTGTCTATACAGTTCGTAATGTCGAGTATGTGTTTTTTCGCGCATGTCTTCCATGTTCGTTCTAATCAACATTTCTCGTAATTTAACAAAATCACAATGAGTTTCATTCTCCACCTGCACTGTACCCCAGGGATACTGCCGTGCGCGTATCATCTTGTTTCCAACTTTTACAAATTCTGTGCTACCAACAACAGCAAATGGAGCGTGTGCATTCATAATTTTATTTGTTTCAGCAACAGTTTCATCGTCTGTTGGAAACTTATAAATATGAACGCCATTACTTGACAGTTCATGAATAATTTTTTCTTTAAAGCGATTTAACTCTGCTTTAGATATTGTGTCGGCTTTTCCAATAATAGGTATTATATTAACTTTAGAATCCAGCTTTTTCATGCATACCAAGTCTAATGATTTTAACCCATGTCCTGTAGGACAAATGAAATAAAGACATACATGAATTCGGCTATCGTGACAAGTACCCAAGGATCGTTTTATTTTTAACTCCTCTTGGAGATATGCTTCGTATTGAGCATCAATGTAATCAACAACTGCTTTAAATGAATCATCTTTATTTATTTGATCCCCATAACCAACAGTGTCACATAAAGTCAGTTTAAGTCTTACAGAACTTTCTTGTAATTCGTAAGTGTGAGCCTTTAACTTTACACTAGGATGTGTATGAGAACTGGACGTAGATTCAAAACTTGTGTTAAACAATGTATCCATTAAAGTTGATTTTCCCAGTCCTGTTTCGCCTATAAAAATACAATTTATATACATGCAATATATTGTGTATTACATCCTATTACCAATACACATTATATTGAACACAAAACCATTATGAACGCTATTGTTAACCAATTGATCTGGTAAACTGTCAAATCCAACATGTCCAGATTGTTTAAGATCCCGAAATACGGTATCTTGCTGTAAAATATTAGAAATTATAAAAACTAAATAATATAAATTTTATTTTAAAATATTATTAATAATGAATATAACTTAATGCGTGATAACTGAAACATTATTACAGATGAATATCAAAATAAAAACGTCTGAACGTCAATCACAAAATTCAATGACTGTTAAATATTGGGCTTGGACTTACAATATTCTTTGTTTTATTATTTAATTTCAAACGTGAAAAAATGTAGTGAAATAATATTAGAATTTCAATTTGTGAATATTAAAAACCAAACAAAAATATAAATTTTAAAATGTACTATAATAACCCTTGGCCCTTTGGCAGATATATGCAAGAAAAAAATTTACCATTCTCGACAACTTCAGCATAAGTTCTAAATTTATTGAATTGTGAAATTTTAAAAAGGACACTCGTTATAGTTTAATAGTTTATAGCACAATGATCAACAACAAATCCAATGGATTCGTCACGAACTATATCGCACTAATACACACCTTCAACAAATTTTGAATCTCTGTCGACATATTATTCACCCAATTATAATTTGCTTTCAAAACAGTGATGCCAGATGATAAAATCATAAGAAATTGAACAAGATTTAAATTGAATGTTAATGAAAGTACCTGATATATAAAAAAGACAAATTAACAACATAACAATATGATTTATTAAATCGAATATTTCATTGATGAATTTAAAAAGATGATTTCTATGTATTTCTATTTCAGATATAGTATTTGAAATTTATAAAAGGGGATTGAGAAGTATACAATATAATTATTTATATATTCCAGATATTATTCTATGCAGTAGTTGAAATAACAAATATTGATTGTTTACTCGATGAAGTTTTTAAATGTGAAAATGTGCATATCTCACATAATATATGAATTCATATATAAGAACAATAATTAAACATCTGGCAACAATATGTCTATATATTCTATATTTTTATATGCTTATGCATATATATTGTTCTATACAGTGTTGACAATTCTGATATTAAAAAAGAATATTAAGATTTCTTTAACTCCTATAATTACTACCATGTAATTAAACACATTTTAATAAAAAATTTAATAAAAATTGAATGAATGTATGTACCTACTGGTCCGCTTACAAAAACGAATATTGAAGATGAATCTTACATTCAGTAGTTTTCATTTAAATTTCTACTTTTCAAAATAATACCTAGTATAATAATACCTAGTGTATAATGATAGTTTTAAAATTCAAGTCTTCTCTTGTTACTCTTATCATGTACTGAAATGTTGCCAGCTATATCGCTGCAATTGCCACCAAAATGACATTACTGCTTCTATATATATGTACAATACTAAATTCTTTCAATATACAGTATGAGGAGAAAGTATTGACACTCCTATTTGTACGCAATTTTCATTTGGGGAAAATTCGAGGTAAAAGATCTAATTTCTCATACAAAATCACTCATAAGATGCTCTTTACATCTAACGATATAAATATTTTGAAGTGAAAGCACAATACGAATGCTGAAATATTTAGATTGTATCCTAAAGAAAAGCGGGTATGATATTATATAGGGTCATATATTTTGTATTAATTAATTCATTAAAGATTTTTTAATTTTTTGGGAATTACAAATTGTAACCTGAGGTTCAATTATTTTTGTTGCGTACTGTTTAAATAATTTCAAACGGAAGTACCACCATAGAAAAAAACGTGCACAAACTAATAATTAACATATTATTCATTATGAAATATAATATGGTAGTGTAACTGTTATTTAAATTGATATTCAGAATTTAACTTTGTACAACGTTGTTCTAATTTTGAACTTTCTATTATTACCTAAATTATGATTTACTTGTATCATATGTGTCACTTTAGCCACCTATACGTAAAATAATATTTACTATATTGTTTACTTCTCGCTATATCTAAACAGAAACAGAATTTCTCAGTTCAAATTGCATACAAATTTCTTCTCTTCAAAATAATACCTTGTATAATAATACCTAGTGTATAATTCCTTTTATAATTCAAGTCTCCTCTTGTTACTCTTATCATGTACTGAAATGTTGCCAGCTATATCGCTGCAATTGCCACCAAAATGACATTACTGCTTCTATATATATTTACAATACTAAATTCTTTCAATATACAGTATGAGGATAAAGTATTGACACTCCTATTTGTACGCAATTTTCATTTGGGGAAAATTCGAAGTAAAAGATCTAATTTCTCATACAAAATCACTCATAAGATGCTCTTTACATCTAACGATATAAATATTTTGAAGTGAAAGCACAATACGAATGCTGAAATATTTAGATTGTATCCTAATGAAAAGCGGGTATGATATTATATAGGGTCATATATTTTGTATTAATTAATTCATTAAAGATTTTTTAATTTTTTGGGAATTACAAATTGTGACCTGAGGTTCAATTATTTTTGTTGCGTACTGTTTAAATAATTTCAAACGGAAGTACCACCATAGAAAAAAACGTGCACAAACTAATAATTAACATATTATTCATTATGAAATATAATATGGTAGTGTAACTGTAATTTATATTGATATGCAGAATTTAACTTTGTACAACGTTGTTCTAATTTTGAACTTTCTATTATTACCTAAATTATGATTTACTTGTATCATATGTGTCACTTTAGCCATCTATACGTAAAATAATATTTACTATATTGTTTACTTCTCGCTATATCTAAACAGAAACAGAATTTCTCAGTTCAAATTGCATACAAATTTCTTCTCTTCAAAATAATACCTTATATAATAATACCTAGTGTATAATTCCTTTTATAATTCAAGTCATCTCTCGTTACTCTTAACATATACTAAAATGTATGCCAGCTATATCGCTGCAATTGTCACCAAAATGTCATTACTGCTTCTATAATATACAATACAAAATTCTTTCAATATACAATATGAGGTGAAAGTAATGATACTCCTATTTGTACGCAATTTTCATTTGGGGAAAATCCGAGGTAAAAGATCTAATTTCCCATACACTTACTTTTATCTAACATTATAAGTATTTTGAGGTTCAATTATTTTGTTGCGTACTGTTTAATTAATTTCAAACGGAAGTACCACCATAGAAAAAACTTGCACAAACTAATAATTAACTTATTATTCAATATGAAATATAATATGGTAGTATAACCGTTAATTATTTTTATATTCAGAATTTAACTCTGTATAACGTGGTCTACTTTTAGACTATTTACTTGTATCATATGTGTCACCTTAGCCATCTATACGTAAAATAATATTTACTATATTGTCCATTTCTCGACATACCTAAACAAAAGCGCGGGCTCTTTAAACAGGTTTCCATAAGACCAGTTAGAACACTCTTTTCTATACAGGCTTCTGATAATACTGTCGGAGATAACGTTCCAAATTAATTATAGCTAATTATAGTCAAGGTCGTGGTATCACAATCAATTGAAAAGTCCACTACATTACAATATATTTCATCTTCGCTTTCCTTGTTATTTAAAACTTATAAAGATATAGGGTAATGCACTATATTTATAGTATAACAGGTTTTTTTGAAGTTTCTGAACTCAACTGTCAAGATGTTTCATATTTTGTAATCTTCCATTCCATCCCATTCTCTTTTTTCCCATGAAACGAAGGAAAGAGTTTGTCATTGACGGGAATTCGAACCTACCAAAATTTGTTTGATAACTAAACTTTTCTACTATATACAAGATAAGGAATTACAATTATAAACAAGAGTGGAAAGCTTGAAACAATTACTAAGACTATTTAACGATTAATCACTGCTTCTAGTAAAAAAAAAAATAGTAAAACTAGACCAAAAATCGATTTACTATGCGATTCATTCAAGGTTGTTTACTTACATAAGATTACACTTAAACTTATAAGTTTATTAGAATTTTTTTTTAGCAAGCATGAAGCCCCTGACCCAATATGTGTCGAAAAAATACATTGTTTTGACAATTGATTAAACAAAGAGTAATAATCGCAAGAATAAGAAAAATAAACGATTGAATAGAATATATTGAAAGATTAAAAGACAAGAAAAGTCGGCAAACAATCGCGATCTCGTTGCAAGATCCAATTCTAATGTTAAACACATGAAAGTTTGTGCATCTGTAACTATAGATTTCAAATGAAAAGTCACTGATTTGTCCTTTAACTTTATTGAAATGTGGTTTCTTATGAATTTAAAATAAATATTTCGTTGAGTTTTTGTTAATAATTTACAATACATGAATATAAGCACTAGATAGTAAATAGTAAAACCAAACGAGTATGAGGAATTAGATTTTTTTACCTTTTTTGTTAACTTATTTTAAATAACATAAATTTATCTTTTAATTTTATTTAAATTAAATACCAATCAAAATTATGATTTCCTTATGTGAATAACAAATGATTATAATTAATCAAGCGTTAATCTACTATTTCTCAATAGCATCACTGATATTCATTTGTTTAAAATTATGAAAAATTAGGTCGTTATCATATATAGCCGTATGACCTTTAGTTGCTTTATCGGAATGAAAACTTTGTATATTTATACATTCAGCATTCGCGGGACAACTATTAGAATATCCTTCAATTTTAGAACTTGAATGTGGAGTATTATACGATGATTCTTTATGATGTAAATAGGCATTTAAATCAGATGCCGTTTTATCGCTGTCATTGTTGAACTCCTTAGGATCTCGAATATGCTGATTTATAATGCTCATTCCAATACTATCACCAGGAGAATATAAATGTTTATTCGCTGATGTCATCATATCTTGACGCTGACGAACTGCGTCAACTACATCTAGTAAATTTTTCGCATCCATAGCCAAAACAAGAGCAGATGACAGCATGCTCCTATGATGATACATATGAATATTAATTACAGAAAATAAAATATTTTATGAACTCACTTTCTATATTCAACATCTAATGTAGTACCACTATATTGTTGTGCAAGTCGCAATGCGGACACTAATTCGTACATATCTTTTGTCAGAACTTTATGTGCCATTCCCACCTCCCTAAACATGCGTTTAATAAGTTTTGAGATCAATAGCTATGTTCACTTAAGCTCAGAAAATATTCGGAAACTTCGGAAATTTTAAATCTCACAAAAAAAACACATATAAATGGAAATTGCTAAAACTTTTGAATTGCATAAAATAATATTTCATTATATGTAATTATCTATTGTTCTAAATATGAATTTAATATAAATCAGTTAAAGTTGACTTTCAAAATAAAAAAATTTCGAACTTTACGAGGTTTCCGAATTTCTTCCGTTTAAATATACCCCAAATATAATTAAATTTAATGCTTTCAAGTACCTATTAGCATGTCCGGGGAAAGCGGATGATTGCTTGTCCACTGATGCCAGTAAATTTCTTAGCCTCATACCCACACTTTTAACTAAATCAAGATATTGATCAGTATTTGAATATTCCACACCGTGAGACAATTCCATAACAGCTTTTACCACCTTAGTGGTGGCTATATAAACCTCATCATTGGATCTATCAAATACAGTGGAAGATGTTGAAGAATTATTGGAAGAATCAGTTGATTTAATTTTTGAATCCTTTTTATCTTCCGAATGAAGTGGTTGAAATCGATCTACAGCTGATGTTGATGGAATTTTATTACTTAAAATGTGATGAAAGTTACAAAACTCCCTTTGAAATGGTTTGCTACTATCCGAGGCTACATTTACACATTTATCACCATTTGATAAATGTGTTCCAGAATTTAATAAATATTTATCAATTTCTGATGTTGATGTAATTAAACTGACTCTTTTTTCCTAAAAATAAAAAATATAAGAATTGTAAAAATAATTAATTCAAAGTTTGGAAAAGTTTTAATAATTATTTTTAATATAAGATCGTAAAGTAAAATACCGATACTGGTGTGACATAAGCAGCAGGATTGATTCCACGACTTTCGTTTTGTGCCATGAGACGAGCAAGTATTGCAGGAGTTTGTGCCACAATGTACGTTTGTGGACTAGTTAGTACTTTATCATCCGTGGGCTGTAAAAAGAGGGAATCTAAAAAATTGAAATAACAGTCTGTATGCTTTCACTGAAAAAAACAAAAAGAAATCAATAAACACATACTATCACAACTAGTGCTCGTCATATTTGAAGGTGATCCCGCAGTGATACTGTTTTGACTCCAAGATATAGCACTACTTGTACAATTGTCTTTTCTCATTGTTTTAGAATTGCTAATTTTCTCTTCAACCAGAATTTCACTGAAAATATAATAAGTTACTATTACATTTTATATTTAATTATAATTCTTATATACTATAACGTCTCCTTAATATTTTTAAAGTTGGGTCTTCTAAGAGGCTCATAAGACCAGCACTGTGACATTAAGGAATACAGCCTTGGAGGGCATTCATTTGGAAGAGGTAAACGTTCACCATTTTCCAATTTTGTAATAATATCACTATTTTTAATTCCCTGGAATGGTTTCACTCCCAACATTAAAATTTCCCATATACAGACACCTGGAATGTTTGAGTAAGTTTGTGTAAAATTCTATTAAAATCACATCTATACCAAACATCCACACATCACTAGCTGTTGTGAACCTTCGGAAGTTAATTGATTCTGGAGCCATCCACTTTATTGGAAGTACGCACATACTCGAATGATAATATGACGAATCCGAAACCCATCGTGATAAACCAAAATCAGCAAGCTTTGAAAAATTAATAATTTATTTTTTAGAATACCATTCACTGAATTTTAAGCAATACAAAAATTTTTAGTTTTTGACGATTACTTACTTTTATACATGTCGGCGAACTAACCAGAACATTTCGAGCGGCGATATCTCTATGTACAAATTTTTTAGATTCTAAATAACTCAAAGCTGTCGACAATTGGTAACAATAGAGCAATAACGTTTCCCGTTTTAACCTATAATAAACCAAAGTTATTTTAAAATGAAGTATTATCCAGAGTCCGATATTAATTTTTTCATTGAGTTTTTAAATGAATGTACAAAATCAAATACTAATTGGAAAAGAAAGGACCTAAATAATATACCTATAATTAATTATTGGCGTGATATTGAAGGAACAAAGAAGAGTGAAATAAAAAACAAAGATCTATATTTTGAAACATGGTTGCAAAGTAGAAGACGTTCATGCGCCCATTTGCCTGTATTTTATGCTGTTGGAAATCGCTTTATAAAAATAACAAAAACGTTTCCATCAGGATTTAAATGCTCTACACAACCCGTTGATTTAAAAGAAGCACGATATATAAAAGGAAAAGGTAATACCCAAATAACTTTGTTTTGTAGACATTATTAAAAATTCCTTGTTTTCTTTCTTTAAGATAAAGTTAAAAAGAGCAAGAAATAAAATCGCCAATATAATAAATAATATGATTCAAATGATCTCTACAATTCGTCAAAACAAAAGATAAATAATAAGAAAAGAAAATGGTAAAATCACAAATAATTAAATATTGCGAATATTAGATTGAAAAGTAGACACAACTAATAAATTCGAAGTTTTTTTTTTTCAAATAAGAATTACGACAATTACCTCGTCCATATCAATAAAATAAAACATTTTTCTCACAATTAAGAATCTAAATAGCCATTTACCTCGCACATCATAAATAAATAAATAAAATAAAAATATAATTAATAATAACCATATAAATGTAGATAGATTCTTACACTTCGCTATTAGTTTTTAAGTAAGACCTTAATTCGCCATGTTTCGCCAACTCCATGACAATCCATATTGGTGAACTGCTACATATTCCAATGAGTCGAATGATATGAGGATGATCAAATTTTTGCATGATATCTACAAATGTATTTATTTTATATAAATGAAAATAAACCCGTTTTATAGAATCTTACATGCTTCTTCAAGAAATTTTTCAGTTCTACTAGGATCATCATCTGATTTGCACGTTTTTACGGCTACAAACATGGTTGTTGGTTTTAAATTTTCTACATTAGAAGACTGAACAGATTCCTGTAAATTTGGACACTGATTTATATGATAAGTGCCTATGTAAACGTCTCCAAATTGACCAACACCAATTGTCTCATTTAGTATTATTTGTGAGCGTTCGAGTTCATAATTACGCACTAAAATATATATAGAAAATAACTATGTATAAATATGAAATTTAATAAAGACTTTAAAATACTTTGAATAAAGTGCATTAATTTTTCTTTTTATATTCCAAAAATGTAACTAACCAGTTGGAGTAGAATAATCGCCTTCCTCGTCAACTAAGCCCACTTCAGCATAATCCTCATTTATAATTAATTTCGTTGCGTTTGTTGTAGAATCATTTGATATTCCATATACGGATTTTGGTGTTGAAGAACTTTCTAAAGATTTTTGATGTGACATGTCCAAATCTAAATTATTCATACCATCATTACAAGTATGTGTAAAATCTAGATCTACAAGTTGTCCATTACTAGTATTTCCAAAGAGGCGGCAATAGCCATCAATTAAATCAGCAATGCTCTCTGCGATCTAAAATGTGAAGAGATTTTTAATAAAATGTCTCCAACAGTTAAATTATATTGTATAATATCTTGGAGACATATTTACATGTAAAGCCATAGTAATTATTATTAAGTCTTCATTACTAAACGTATGAATTCGTATTTGTCCTCTTGAATGCCTACAATTACACGTGTTTAAGTATTGCAAATCCGATTGTTGAATTTCATCGTTATATATTGAGCCCGCAACAGTTTGATTATAAGCAAATTCGTTTGCACTTTCGGTAGAGAAAGCACTAATGACAATGCGCTTAATATTTGTGAAATCGGATATACATTTAAGAATAGAATGAGGAGGTGTCTGAAAGGAAATGCCTAAAACGATAACTTATTATTAAATTTTTGGAATGCATATATTTTATAATACCAATATTCGGACCAACATATAATGACCCAGAAATGTTGGGCGATGTAGATGAATGCAACATAACAGAAAATTGTTCTTGATCGAATTCAGAAATACTACGCAGCAATTCAAAGTACCTAAAAAAAAGGAGATATTTTTAAATGCTTAAATTTAAAGGTACAAATATTTTTATTCTACTAAAGGAACAGAAAAAACAATAATAATAAAAAATGTATATAAGAATACAAATTTGAATTTGTTGTCATTCTATTTGTATAAATAAACATTTTTGTTGTTTTGCAAAATTCTTACATTTTTATATATTCATCATCCGAGTAATTGCAAATTTTTTTGTAACTGTGGTGTATTAGCTTTTTTAGATTCTTTGGTTTCGTAGTATGTAGAACTTTGTTATGTAAGAAATGTTTAAAACCAATATCCTTCTCTATATAGTCTACATGTTTTTTATATGGTACATTAGTGCTTGCATTCTTAAAATAGTGCCTAATACATAAACAACAAAGTTGTATTGCTACATCTAGTTCCATATCATTCATATTTAATAAAAAATAATCCTGTTTAACCTATAAAAAGAAAAATAAAATAATTTTAATACATTTAGAAATATAAAACTCCAATTAACATACTTGTTCAAAAAGATAGTCACACGTAATTTTATCATTATCGTATAATTTCTGAAGTTTTTCTGGAAAATATCTAATACGCAATTCGATTCGCCATGTACTGTTGCTTAATCCATTTAAATCCTTTTCAAGTTTTTGTTCATACCATTTTGCTGTATTTATTTCTTTCTCAGAATTAGGTAGAGTTGAATTATATAAATGCGTCAAAACATCGATCAATGAACTACTTCTTGGCATCCATATTATATCTTTGGTAAACATATTATGAAGACGGAGAGCATAGTAATCCGCATTTGGTTTTTGATCAGAAAACATATTGAAAACAACTCGTTCAATTAGGTTACGGATACTATCCTTTTCAATATCATATTTTATGGTACAGGATACCATATTAGGAAAGTATATCTTTAGCATAGTGTCTTTTAGTTCCACTGTAAATAATATGAAAATAATTTAATAAAATTTATATTTATGACATTTATATTGTTCTATACTTGTATTGTTGGATGCTGTCATGATGATCAGTCAATTATGAAATATAAATATATCTGTAATATAAGTTAAGCACTGATATTGTATTTTAAAAACAATATATAGGATTGTTATTTACCCTAATACAACAATGTTTTTCCTAAAGTATTTCGAGTAATATATTCTGTTCCAGTATTTCAAAGTGTTGCATATCTCCAGTTTAAAATAAAAATATTTATTGACACAATTCTGAAAAAAATTATATTGTGTATGTGAAATGGAAGTAAAGGCACTAAATTACAAGAAGTGAATATTGAAATTATAAAAGCATTTACGATAAGAAAAATATGTATATATTTATATTGAAACTATAAATGCATATATTCTTATAGGCAAGTACCACACGCGATTAATTTTTAATTTGAAATAAAGAAATATCCTTATGGTAGTTATCATTTGAATATATAAAAAATATCTTAAAAACACAATTTTTCCAATTACATGGTATAACAATTTGAGAAACATAAGGCATTTCTATACTGTTGTATAGATTATCAACTAAAAATAAATAAAATCATTAAATCCAATAATAACAATCTAAGTACATATATATCTTTAATGAATATTATTCTTACTGTAATTAAATTACTCTATTTTATAAATTCTACATAGTTTGATTTCTGTATACTTAAAAGTAGATACTTTATCAGAGTTATTAAATTTTCATTGGTAGATAACACAGAAATTCACAAACCTTAAACTAGGAATTTTAAAACTACTCAACGGAATATATGGAACAGAACTACAAGGTGATTGGAATATGTATACTATACTTGAAACTATACATTGTAGGATGACAGAGATCAATATCTCGAAAAATTTTAAATGATATAGTTTCAATGTTGATTTATCAATTTATTATTAATAAATTAATTAATTTAATTCAATATTCCTAGTACATTAACTACAAATTATCACAATAATTAATATTACTTACAGATTAATACAAAATTCATTGATGTAATTATTATTGAAAACCATTATAAAAATATAATAAAAAATATCAACATTATTTAACATTAATTATAATACATTCTTACACAGAATAGAGCCTATCCCTAATGATCGACTTCTATCGCCAGTAAACCAAAGAAATGCCATAAAAAATAAAAGTATGGGACAAAAGAAGCATAGAATATTAATAAAAATTCAACAGATTTGGCGGGGAAAAAATAGAGTATTTATACATGAGAGCAGATATTTTTAACGAATACTATCATTTTGCAAAACATGTTGAAATTGTCCTCCAAACATATCCAACATATCTTCCATGGCGGGTGCATCATTTCCGGCTGAGGTGCAACAAGAGCCAACGAAAAAAAATTATTAATAATACGATGGAAAATATCACATATTAATAAATGTTATTGTATCCGAGTCAGAGATGTTCACATATTTGAAGAAATTCAGAAATTGAAAATGGTCCTCACGAAGGTTTGTGTTGTGGAAGCACAATAAACCACGTCTGCTTTGACGTCTCTACATAAAACTCGAGGAAGAGAAATGTGTCTTCACAAGTCAAGGGGGTGGCCAGTCTATAATTTGGCAAGGTCGATCAAAGGGGAGTTGCGAAAGGATTTTGAACCGCACTCCAGTCAAAAATGGTTCAAAGTCGGGGAGCACCCACAACAATAACGACCACCATCAACGGCTTCTGCAAAATCCGATCTTCGCAGTCGGTCAGAAATCTTCACCGAGTTCGGTAGTATCGGAGAAATTCAAATCCGAACTTACGGGACAGTGATCGCGAGTGCGGGTGTTGTATTGGGACCAGGATATAAGGGAAAAGTCGACGCTCGTCATAGAGAAACGAGAAATTTGAGTGGATAGTAAGAGAACAGTAGACATCGCTCGGAATCGAATGCGAATCTAAGTTCAACCTGGAGGTTCGATCGTCGTATTGTAGACTCAAAGATTAACCGCAACGTTATTGTGTTTTAGTTTGTTTAATTTAAATCAACCTAGTTTTAAGTAGTAGTTTTTGCGTAATTCGTATGTTAAGCAATAAGTGTAGTGTATCCTTCCGTGTCCGGAAGGAATCATAACATTTGTTTTAGCAAAAATAATGATATAATGATGGAACCGTTCTTAAGCATAAATGCTTCTAGGTACTTGTGATATTCTTCTAGGCTTCGGAGATCTGAAAGCCATAACTCTCAATTGGTTTTTCTTTATTATAAGCAAACGAGAAGTTCAATATTTTTGTAATCGATACTGAGCACTCAGCAAGACCTTCCTGGATACCTCACATTTGTTGACGTCAGTTATAATTACGATCGAGGCCTTCGTACATAATGAGTCCCAACTAATTTCTTCTGGTGCTTGGGGCGAATTCACCTCAATCATAAGTAAGATGACATATCACAACCTTGTAACCTAGTTTTTATCGTAACACGCTGTTGAAATTCAATAAAATTTCACAACAGATACACACACATTTCTTGTTGTATATTTATTATCATTTAATGACACTCTTCACATACTTATTTTTAATTTAACGTTGCTATAGCCAAGGATACCATGCGGGGTCCATTCGACAAAGATTATCAGGATTCATAGCAGATAGAAGTAATGCCGAAATTTTGTTGGATTCGATGTTGTCAAAGTACGATATGCTATTTAATCTGAACATAATAGCAGATACAGCTTTATTTACGACAGCTATTGTTTTGTTCATAGTATTCGTATCTTGAATTTCATCAGTACTTGAATCATTAATTGTTTTTTCGTCTTTCATTCGTTTTTTATAAAACGCGATTATTTCATCTCTCAGAATCGCTTGAAGTATAGAATTTATTTTATAGTTTGGTATACCAAAACAGCGAGAAGTTGCAATAAACGAAGCTGAGAGTGGCCCCGTTATTCCAATACTTGATACAAATTCTGCAATGTTAGGAGTAAGTCGGAAAGGAACTGGGCGTGTTGAATCCAGTTCTCCATTCTCGTCGTTAATGTCAAATTTGAAGTATGACACGTTCATTAATCCAGAATCTTGATGTAAATACATCATATCGGCATTTAAACGAGTTAGGTGGAATGCATGTTCACACAAAAGAGATAATGCTAATTGCAATGTAAACTGAAATGTTAGAAGAAAAATTTATTATAATTAGTTATAACACTCATAAATAAAAAATATATATGCCATACCATTTTGCGGAACTGCCAAAAATCTGTTGATGATTTGAAATTTTGTAATGCCCAAACTTTTACTAAGGTTATGGGAACCATTGTAGTTTGAACGTCACGAAGAATATCTCGTAGTACAGTGTGTGTGGTTTGTGTTCCTCTGGCTTGAACTTCAGATAAATATTCATAATACTTTACAATTGGAGCTTCATGGTCTATATTTAGTTTTCTACACTCTATTTTATAAATTTCACGCAAAGATATACTTGCAGGATTATCATCGGATAAACGCATTTGTGGAGATATTGGAACAACTCTTGGAACAGTTATATGTAGAAACCGTTTCGTTGTCTCTTTTTGCTTTTCAAGATAATAATTAAGCATTCTCATTAATTGAAGCACGCGTTCTTCACGACGTGCATCTCCGAGTCCTGAATCAATTACTACCAAATATGGATATATTTGTCCGTTAGTTCCTCTAATATATAATCTACGAGCTGCTGTATTATTTTTCTGTACTATTTCGACACGTGGCAAAAATCTCGCTATTCTTATGTGATAATGTGATGGTGATGGCATAAGTAATTCACCTGGTAATTCAACTTCTGCTGTTTTTTGACTGAAATTTGAAAGGAATCGACATTTATCTTCTATTAAAAACGACGTCGGCAACTTCTTCACTTTTGTCTCCAAATCTTTTATCCATGATTTTAATTTCGATATAAGATTATGTAGTTTCATTGCTTCTGGTTGTGAAAAATCGAAATCATTGGTAAATTGTTCTTTCATTTTTTGAAAAACTGGGTCTTGGAAAGTAACTTGAGCTCGCCTTGCTAATGACTCAGATGCCGCAGAATTTGACGACGATGATGAAACAGATCCTTGTATATTTTCTATACCAATACCAAATGTGGATCCCAATTTTTTCAAGAAATGCAATGTATGAGGTGTTATTGTTGCTTCATTTACCGTGGTTCGATTTTCAAATGCTATTGCATAACATTTGATCAAACCTTGTCTTAATTGCCTAAGTACTTCTTCAGTCCAACTCTCTCTAAACCATACCATTTGATCAACAATACCCTCTAGAGAGCTAAGAATAGTGGGATGTATTTCTCTCTGAACGTGCATTACTTTAGAGCATCGCCACATTGAAGGTGTTGCCTTAATGGGATTAACAGAAGCTGTTCCAGGAGATTGTTGAGGAAATTGCTGCATTTGTAAAGTATTTGAAAATGTAGAACCTCTATCTTGAGAGAATGATGAGTTATCCATTGACTAGAAAAAGAATATATTTATTACAATAACAAAAAATTAACATCCAATATAATGTATATAAAGATTACTTACTGAATTATGAGACTTGCTTACAAAAACTGCATGTTCTGCAGATTTATGTTTTTCACGCTGTTCAATTTTCAAAGTAAGATAAAGAGTTCGAATAGGAAAGTATACTGCTTGGGGATACATTCTGCCAACCTATAATGAGAATAGTCATGTTAGAAGTTGTATATATACGCATAAATTATATCTTATCTTACATGACTTAATAAATTAAGAATAATATTTCCATCATATTGAACTAAACAGCACAATAATTGTGGAATCCAGGGTAACCAGTGTAATGGTGGTACACCAATAACATATTTTTCCAATACATTTATTAGAGATCCTGAAGCATCATCATAAGATAAAAGCCAGAGAACTTTCGCTAAATATTTTCTAGTTTTGCTTTCATTTTGATGACGACAGGCGTGAAGAAAACACGTTAACGCGCTTACACCTAGAACCATTTGTCGATCAAATGTAAATATCTGTTCCAGATAATCGCCCCATAAACCCCAAGCTTTAGTAAGACCATCATGCAACTGAGCTGACGCACTAAATGCTTTTCCAGCATCCTCCGATCGACCAATTTGAGCTAAAAGTAAACCTTTCAATGCATAAAATTCTGCATTCATTTCCGCAGTGAAATATTTTAAGTTCGTTGACTCTATTACTTCCAGAGCTTCATTGAGTTCACTTCTTCCGGAAACAGATGCCATTTGCAAATAACATTTAACTTGCTGCCGAATTTTCTATTAAACAATATACATGACGTTATGACGTTTGATGTTTTATAAAAAATTCAATTTGCTCTAATACAAACCTGAAAACAGTCAACTATTGGAACAGATGGAATGGTATATATGCGGGATAGTGACTCTTGGCATACACCAGTTAAGTTATGCTTTCTGGCTATTTTTCCAAAGTGAATAATCGCTTGAGCTGATGCATGAACACCGAGCATAGAATTACCTTGGTCAGATTGTTGCTCTAGATGTTGTGTTATAATTTGATAATGGTGTTGTCTCCAAGTAAATATATCATTCCAATGAGACAGATCATCCGCAATGACTGGTAAACGATTTCTCCAAGTTTTCACAATAGCTTTCATATCGTGAAGTGAAGAATTTCGACACTGTAAAAGTCCTTGATGTATTTGACACGCTTCCTGTAACTCCATTATTTGTTGAGCAGCTTGAAGGTATTGTAAATGCAAATGAGAAACAATATGGGGAATTCGCCTCCATTCTCTCATACATAAACCAGAAGACATTTCAACGAACTTTTCAACATTAGATAACTGTTGTTCTTCTTGATTTAGTATAGCTAAATAGCCCTTATAAAGGTTTATTTTATATCCACAATGCTTCGGGAAACCTTGTTCAACTTTAAGTAATGCCTGCCTCATGAGATTCCAATTAGGGACCCTCCATGCGCACTCCATAATAAGGTAACTATTTTTCTCCTTACTGGATTGTGCATAATCCAACAAAATGTCCCATTGATTTAGTTCTTTAGCACATCGTATCCAATGATTTTCCCACAATAATATTTCAGTGGTTTTGTCACAATTCGACGTCGAGTTAGATAATTCCTGTTTTAACTTCGTCATAGCTAAATCGTAAGCACCTTGCGCTTCTTCAAAAAAACCCATTTGTTCATAAGCAATAGCTATATTTGTTTCGGGATATTTCGCATATTTTAACCAAAGTCCCGCCCACATGTCTTCCTCGTTAATTGCAGAATACATCTGAGACAATGAATCATATATATTAGATAAACTATTATCTGAAATATCATAAAGGTTGATATCTTCCTCTGAGTTAATTTGATACTTATTCTTTATATTCGACAAATTAACAGACATATCTTCTAACATCATTGTCATTCTATGCCATAGGTTGTGAGACTTTCCTAAATATGTTGCTAACTTTGGAGGTATATATATAGCAGGTTTACAATGAACTAAACCTTCAATAAACGTGTTTATCGCACTGGGGTAACAATCTTTTTGAATTATATGTGTACCAGAAGAAAGAAAAGGCACTAATTCACGTATAATGGCTTCATGTTGAGCTTCATCGAATAATGACCAAAAGCGAGGGAATATGTCAAGCCATATATTTTCAGCTAGTTTTGTATCTAAATGGCATAATTGAGATGTAGAAATTAAGAACTGGTCAGTGTATATTTTTCGGTTAGATTCTATAAATTCAATTTGTCTATTAATTATTTTGAATAATTTCGTTTGTCGACTCACAAACATGTTTTCGGAATTTTCACTCGAAAGAATATTCATATCGGTACACATCCCCATTTCCAAGACATCATCCTTGCTATCATTATGTTCTTGAGAAACAAATGAATCTAATTGAGAGGATTTGTAAATAATGAAATTATTTCGTTCCTCATTATTATCAGTTATATTTATTACTGATGATATGTTAGGAATCATATGGGATTCCTTCGCATTTTGTATTTGAGTTGTCGAATTGGAAGTTAGCATTAGAAGTTCTATACATTGTTTTATCCAATAGTGCGTACCAATGGAATCCCATGCTTGTGAACATATAATATAAAGTATGCGGTCATGAAGTCGACGTCGCATTGAAGCATCAAGTATTTCAAAAAATTTTGCACGAATTTGAGGCTGTGGACAACGAAGGCCCGCTAAGTAGGCACCTTCTAATTTAGCAGTTAGCTCTGTTTGCTTTAGATATTCGTCCCGATAAATGTAGCTTATTAATTCAAGAAATTGGGCATGTAGATCAAAATCATCTGGAAACTTTTTTTCGACATATTGCATTAATTTAACAAGTAAAATGGATTTCTCTCTTATTGAAGGTATGTGTACGATTGGAACATTTTGATTTTTTGTTTTAATCCACTCTTCTAATATTTTAACAATGCACTTTAAAATTTTTGTATCGGAGCTTCTCTCAATCAAACTGACGAGAATACTTCCGATCAATAGTTTTCGAATCTCAACACCCATTACAGCTATCCTATTCTTTACAAGATCCAGTGAAAGAATTAATAATTCAACAACTAAATGCGTTCCCTCAACTTGAGTACCAACTACATGAATGCCCACTTGAGTATTCAAGTGATCTTTTGTTAATCGGTTGAGTACTCGCATAAACTGCAATATTAGTCTATCTATGAAGGCAGGATTATTAGCACAACATGCTTTAAGTATCATCAGTGTTCCAAATAGAGATGATGAACTTGGTTGTGTGCTTTTCTCGTAATTAGTTAAATTTTCAACAATCATTTTACTAACAGATCCGTATAGTATATCAAGATCATCGTTTTTTTGATGAGTATCCGGGGGAAATATTGCCATTACTCTCGTCAAAAATATGTGCATTAAGCGTACAATTCGAGCATTTTGATGTATAACACAAGAAGAAAGTCCACGTTGAATAGGCTTGATAATTGAAAGCATATGCTCCTTTTTTAATATTGTCACTAAAAAAGTTAATATATCTAGTCCAATGCAAATATTTCCCAAATTAGCTTGAGAAGTTTCAATAGAAGTATACACTTTATCCATCCAACTGAGCTTCAAGTCAAATGGTTGTGGCCAAATGTCTGGACGCATTGCCATTTTTAAAAGTAAAACACATCTGAAATATGAAAAATACAATGTATATATAAATTATAAATTATCTAATTCTAGGTGCTATTATATTTTGAGTATTTTTAATTTAATAATATGTAATAATATTAATAATATATTACTTGATATTATGAAGTCATTAATAAAGTATTGCATTTATAAGCATTACCTGCGTGATAAACTTTCTCCAGGCGAAATAATTCCGGAAGTAGGTTGCATATCGTTAACTTGGCATGCTAATCGTATTAGAAAATTTAAAACATTGTCACAGTGACTTTTATCAATTGATCTGTTAATTCCCTCAAATTTTGTCAAATTTGGAGTAGATGTACCTAAAAAGTAAGTAAGTAAGTATACCACAAAATTTGCCCTATAGATCAATATTTGTAATATGCTTAGATTTTGTTTGTTACCCGGCATATTTTCCAACACTCCTTCTGTCTTTTTTTTATTGTCCACTTGATCTACCGGTGTATGCCTTTTAACACCAACACCTTTAGATAACTTGCTTCCGATTTTTGGATCACATTCTACAAGTTTACAACAATTATCATCATCTTTAATCCTTTGTAACTCCCATTTAATAATAACTTCAGCCAGCTCAACTGCTAATTTTTTATGCTCCAAAGATGCATTTGGTGGAAATCCTAAACGTTGCATATAATTGATCATATATGCTACTAACTGATGACGTACTGGATAGTAAACCTACAATTGAATTAACACATTTAAATAAACTAACTCTATGCGCAATTAAAAAATATAGTATTGGAATGAAAAAACCAATTGATGTATAATATGATTTTTACTTACTTTATAGTGACGTACTATTAGTTGTAAGATATGAAAGAGTTGTTGCATTGCGTGACCTTCTTCTACTAAAATCTTTTTAGTCCAATGTGTTAGCATCGTATTTCCATCTTCCATTCTAAGTGGCATAGCGGGTGTAAGAACATCTAATGCTTGACGCACAACTGGTCGAGCTTCCAGGGCGTGACCCTTTAGGAGCGAATGAAAAACCTGAAGCACAATCTTTTTGTGAATTGCTAAACGAGCAATTATATGTGCTAAAAGTAAATGGCCATGATACCGAGATGTTGGATCTACGCAATTTTTATTCAACAGACAAGGCCACGCAAATGTCATCAAACGACGTAATTTGCTACCTTGTCGTTTATTGTTTGCATCCCCGTCGTGAATATGCGGTGACGCTTTCTCCACCAGAAGACATGCAAATTGCAATAAAGCTATTCTTACTACGTCGTCATAAGCAAATGGTTTCTCGGGATCAAACAATTTACTTATGAAAACTGATACAATGTTGCTTTCATCTTCTTGGTACGGTGCAGGTGGTGCTCCTATTAATTTATTTCCTTCTCCTTTTTCAAAACTTACTGTAAAGCAGGGAATCAATACGGTCGTTAAAATTTTTGATTTAAGTTCATCTGACAATAACGGATTACTAAAATTTTCCACAAAATGGAAAAATGCATTGCGTTTCCAATAAACTGTATAACTTTGAGCGACAGTATTTTGTAGAAAATCACGTAAAAATTGAAAATCTGGTATGAAATGTAAACATAACGCTCGTAAAAGTTGAAACAATAAATCAATTTCATTAGTATTATGTGAAAAATAAAAAAGTAATATTTTCCCGACGAGGTGCCACATATCGCATACAACATTTGTTTCACATGTTTTATATAAGTCAGATATCCATAAATTTTTCAGCGCAGATACAATTTCATTTTGTGTGGGTATCCATTGATCATCTAATTCCATTAACGTATATATTATCAAAATACTTTGATGTTGAGCTTCATATTTTTGCTGATTAGTAATTTGTGTCGATAAAGTTCCGTGTATAAGTTTTATTAAATGAGCTGATTTTTGTGACATTAGAACCGTGCGAAACGGTTGTCCGTCTTTGTGATTTAGTAAATATATGAAAAATCGATTCCATTGAGGATCCACTATATTTATATCTGATAGGAATAGATTTACTGTATCATTAGGAAATCTTAATAAAAATTTTATAAGTGGTTCTCTGTAGGGACTTGATGGCTCAATCAATAAACTCTTTTCTGTTTGCAATACTAGTTGGCATAAACTTTCTACATATTTTGAAGAAGCAGCCGTTATCTGATTAAACATTCCTATTAGTATAACAATTTTTCTCTCGTATTCTCCAGTTTTTGCAACTGATAAGAAATTTCCACCTTGCTTTGTAGATTTACACGTGGATATGGAAATTTCCAACATTTTTTGACAATGTTGAAGTATTTGTTCGCTTAATTTATCATTGAACATTTGTGGAAATAGTTGAGTAAAAAATGATAACCTCTTTGTTGCTGATAAAGAAAGGTTTCGATGATCACCGAGAGTTAATAACAATGGACGCATACCTGCGTGGACCTGAAAAAATCAAATATATATATATATATTGATATTGATTAAGAATTACATTTTCAAAAATACTTTTTCTTTCTCTATATGGTATCCAGAAATAAAGTTTTTCATACATTCAAATGCGGATTCCTGCAGTTCAATATTGTTGTTATCCATCACTCTAAAAAGAATATTGACAATTTTTTCTCTATAAAGATTATCCGTAATATAATGACATGCAGCCAATGCACGCAGTGCACTCTTTCTTAAAGGAACTAAATTTGTCACATTTTTATAGCAATCCAATTTTGTTAGAGTAGAATCCTCTGCCTCACTAAGCGTTAGTAATTCATGAAAAAATAATTTATGATAACTGTTATTTAAATCTGCAAAAAAATATAAATTATTTTTTAAATATTTATTTTGAACAATGCATCTTACTAATCGTAAAAAGCCTCGGCTCCAAAGTTGTGCAAAATGTATTACCATCCATAAGACCTATTTGAGCACATGCCGGCTGATGTCGTAAAAGATGTTTTTTCGGTGGAATGATGTCAACTAAAACTTCTCTATGGGGATCCATAATTTCAGACACAGTCTTTTTATGTAATTGAGCAATTAAATTCAAAGCCGACATCGCTTGTTCACGAACAAGTGTATTCGGACTTGTAACTTGTCGAACAAGTTCATGTATTACTTCATACATTGCTTTATTTTGAATATTTACAATATCGTCATTTTTTCGATCACCCAACTTTAGAGGATTCATACAAATCTCAATCATTGTTCTTAAATTTTCTTTTGCTGTATCAACAGTGCCATTTGAGACATCCTCAGTTAAATCCATTATGACAAACATATATGCTTTTAAAAAAGAGAATAAATGTTGGTAAATCCATCTTGGCGACATGTTCTGATAAAGCCAGTTTAAAGCTTTGCAGCCACCCATTTTCGAATACCAAGGTCGCTCATAGCACAACGCTGTCATTTTTTCAGCTAAATACTGCATAATTGGCAATCGACATGCTCGTTCTTTACTTCCCATTAAATTCGAAGCAGTTTCAAGAATTAATGCAATACACAGCTGGCCAGGTTTACAAAGTTCCTTCTCTTCATGACCCATACAAAAGGCCAATGCGTCTATAATAACCAGAGGATCGATGCCATTATTAACATGTTGACTGTTATACTGGAAAGGACCTGCTTGTTGAGCAATAGCAACCATGGTGTAATGGCGAACCATACCAACCATTACCGGAAACACAGATTCACGCAATTCTTTTGTTGCTGATGCAACCAACATACCAGAAAGTGCTGTTTGATGAGTTTTTCTTACTATTGAGTTCTCAGATATATATTGAAATACTGATAGATTTGGCAAAGGTCCATCCACAAAACTGGGGTGCATAAAAAGTTTGTGTAGAGTATGTTTATCATCATCCAGTTTAATTGAAGCAGCTAAAAAACATCGAATAACTTGCCAGCTCTGTCGTCTGTAAAATGAATCCGTCGTATGTGAGTTAAGAGAATTAAATGCCGTCTGTATAATTTTATCCACAGGGAAGATTATAGCTTTTCTTTGATCTTGAAAATATGCGTATATGGAAGGAAGCTCTAACTCTCCATCGCTATATTTTAGTATTTGCGGTTCAATCATCATTTTCCTGTTCCCACCTCCAAATTTTCCTAACACGCGAAAAGCGACTAATGCAGCACTGTCTTGATTTCTTAATGTCCTCCATAAAGCCTGCATTAGTGCCGCACGCACCGGCTGAATATGGTCATATAAGAAGTCAGGTTGTAAGTTATCAACACAGAGTTCCAAAGTCCGCAACCCCTAAGAAAAAAAAAAAAAAATGAATTGTATGAATATAACGAATTACAGTAATTAAAAACAAAAACATTTATATTTACCTGACTAATAAGCGTTGGAGAACCGTTTAGTGCGGATACTAAAGGATCCATTAACATAGGTAAATATGGTAATAAAGATGAGAGTCTTACTGGCACAGTGAGACATAATTCTACAAATAAATCCTTCATGTGCTGTTTATGAAAACCGCTTTGTAAACGATTTAATCCTTCTAGTAAATTGGGCAGAAGAGGTAAAAATTCTTGGTACAGCAAATCATGACTTCCTCCACCAATTGATCTAAACAATGCTCTTAGTAATAGGAAGTAATTATATGGTTCTTCAGCGGTTAATGCCAATTCCATCGACCTGTTTACTATTCTATGGAGATGTGGACGCAACATTTGCTCATTCTCGACTGGAAAAAGACTTACACTTCCAAATACAAGTTTAAAAAGTCGTAAATATAAATTAGAACGGTCTACATTGGAACCCATCTCCTCCATTCTATCCAGTAAATATTCTACAAGAACTGTAGCAAAAAGTGGAGAAGTAGTTGGATTAGCTAAAAACGAGTTGGCTATGACTTGTAATGATGGATTCTTGTATATCCTTTCTACAACGTACTCAATCGTAGTAGCGAAAATTTCTTGAAAGTTTTGGGAATGCATCATGAGAAACTAAAATCAAGATTTTTTATTATTACTATTATATGTAATTTAGTAAGAAATTTTATGAACATATTTTATATTGGATATACTTACAATTCCACTGAAGTGCTCTAATACTTCTTTCTCCTCTTTACTACGAGGAATATGTCCAGGAGACCGCTGTGCTGGTGAAGTAGTAGCATTCGTATTTGTAATATTAATACTATATATGTCAAGGACCTCAAGAGCCCATTTAACTAACTCAATATATATAATAAGTTCATCGGGTAGAAACATTTTTACATTGTGTGATTTAGAAGTGTCTGAAATTGGCTTTATAAAGACGAAAATAATTACGTAAAGTACTGTTGAACGCAAATTATATGAATATCTGATATTTACCTTGCAACTAACGCAGCCCCATGTAATAGTCTTTACCCCACCTACCAAGGTTTTTACTAAACTTCGGTATTCGCCAATATTTAGTGTATTTGTACAACCTCCGCCACCAAGTTTATAAAGATGATCGACAGAGCTACTTTCCTAGAGGAACAAATAATTAGTATTCATATAACAACTTTTTAGTAGTTTTTAATATTACTGTTGAGCCTTCTCTCGAATCAGATGTAATAGATGTAAAAGTTGTTGATGTGGTCGCGGCTGTGCCATTATTATAACTTGTAACCGTTTTCCTAAAGAAGAATTACTATAATGTATAAATATTTCAAAAGTGTATACAATAATACCATTTTTGTATAATTTGAGGTAATTGAACTTTAGAAATCGTTTTAAATTTTGTTGTAAACACTTTAAGCAGAGAAATTAAAATAGTGCGTGCCTTCAAAGGGTTATTCTCGCTTTGCTGTCTAATACAATCTACTAAATTCAATAGAAGTTTACACGACATTGTTTGAATGCCAGTCGCTAGAGTTTCATCATGCACATTTTTAGAGAACAAGTTTGCCGCTACTTCTAGGACATCTAAATTCAAACTTTGGCGCACATGATGTGCTAAGTCTGCTAATGTTGAATATGCAAGGGGTCGTATTGCATCCAATGTTACTCCTTTTCCAATTAAAAGATCCTCGTCAAAGAGACGTTCAATGCAAGGAATAAACTCTGAAATTTAGAATTTTATAAAAAATATTACCCAATAACATTTTTTTCAATACTTTGTCGTAAATCTGTTGCAAAGATATGACGAGCAGCTATAAGTAGTTCTTTTCTTAAATGAGCGGCTTCTTTGGGACATGCTTGCATTAAACCTAATACACCATTAACAACAGAACTAGAATGAGTCATAACAGTATCCTATAATAAAAATATTATAATTATCCGTAAATAACACACTAATAAACTCGAGGTAAACTCACCTGAAAAATTCTAACAACATATGCTAAAAACGAAAGAGTTTTAATTTGGGCACCCATAAAGTCCACAAAAACTTCTTTACTAATTGAGGAAGATTCACTTAAAATTGCATATATCATGTTAATTTCTTGAAAAAAATTAATACGGTAATATATTTACTTTTGGTTATGTGGAGGTTTAAGGTTTATAGTAGTCATTATCAGTGGAACAAACTCGGAAACTTCTTGATGAACTGCATTTTTATATATTTGATATATAAGAACAACAATTATTGGAAGCTCTTGTAAAACACGAAGTGATAGAACTCCTTTAGGTAATAAATTATACTTGAAAAATAAGAACACAAAAGATTTAGCCAAAATTATCTTATAACCACAATAAAACAACTTACTGCTTGTGAAAATGTACCATTATCTGTACTTTTTTCCAAATGGATTGTCCGCGTTGTATATGTCTCAAGCAATAAAACATCGAGATTGAGTTCTTTTAAATCTTTAGTTCGCAAGGATTGCGATGGTTCAAATATTTTAGTCACATGTGAAGGAAAGTCCATGTATATGTTTTTTACGAATGTTAAAAACTGCTGTACCTAAACGATTATACAATTATTTGAATAATTAACTACAAATACTATCGTTTCTAAAATCACCTCAGCGTTAAAAGAAGGACGAAAATTTTTATGAAGTTCTATTATAATTCGCAAACAGACTAAAACATTTTCCTCGTTTTCAATTCTTAAGAGTTTGAGCATTAGTGATATGATTGGCTTCACATGTTGTCGCAAGCTTTCACATATTGGTAACCGGTGTATCATTTCCAAAATAAGTTTTCGAATCTGTAAAAATAACATTATTATACTTCTCTAGAAAAATATTTTGGAAATTCAATGATTCATAACAGATCTTAAGAAAGTTATTTTTTTATTTAAAAATATAAAATGAATTATGTTAAAAATATTAATATGAACGATATATTACTTACATTTTGGGAAGTATTTTCTTGAATAAATTGTGGTTCTCCTTCTTCCAATATCCTTATAAACACTTTTAAAGTGTGTTCCAAAACTGAAGGATATGATGTGCTTTGAATAAGACCTTCAAAATGTTCACTTAATTCTTGCGCTGCTTTTAACTTTATTTCTTCTTTTGCCATGGGATCCCCAAGCATTATAACATAACTTCGAAAAGTATTTGAAGGAACAGATTCAATATTCGCCATTGTTGAAAAAAAGTTTTGTTGATAAATACATTTACAGTATGTTTGCGGCAATTTGTAAGTAAACTCTTGTTGCAAACGGTAGGAATGCCAGGAATCGAAACACAATATTTGCAACCAAAATATCCCAGTTGTGATTAAACTGTAATATTTACAATTGAAAAAAATGCTATACAAAAAAAGTCACAGTAATAACGAAATTAGTTGCAAACACATTACCAAAAAGGTAATTCATATTTTTAAAAATATATTATACATATAAAAAATGAAAATATATAAATTAATTTATATACGACTAAAAACCTAATTATAGACATTCATAGACGAATTCAATAGTATACTCGGTATAAAGAGGGAACTATGGCTGAACCAAATAAGACCGCCTCTAAAATATTTCAGTTATTTTCGTAATATAGAATTTCATCGAATTCAATTTTGCCCCACAGCCTCCCGATAGTTCAGAATCCGAATTTGAAATTGAAGCATCTGCCAATTCAAATATATCTCGAAAATTTTCAGAGGATATATTAGGATGGATGATGTTCGCAAGACAGTGAAACAGGAAAGATTGAACCGCAATCCCGATAAGACACCATAACACTCAACAAAACGTACGAAGTCACTTGAGATCTCAGCTTTCCGACTTTCTTCAATTTTTGTAAATCTTATTGAACGCCTGCATGAAACACAAAACACAATGAATTGTTTATATATTTATTATATTGAAAATGTTAGGAAATTCCGGCATAATTTCATTTCTGGTTTACTATATAAACAAAAGTTTATGAACTCAAATGTTACAAAGATACAATTCCAGAAAATTAAATTAAAGCTTCAACTTGGTACGCCTCCAGTGACGTCTCTTCGCATTATATCTAAAATGGAACAAGAACTAAATAAATCAATCATAGATTAACAAAACAAAGTATAATACCTAATTGTGTTGCCAGTACGAAGACGAACCCATTGTGGAACTGACCTGTTCTGTTTCAATTTTTTAGCCAGCTTTTGCTTAATTCGAAATGTTTTATGAGCAGCCTAAAATATAATGAAATTAAATAAGTTAAATAGTAAAGGATGTTCGAAATATTCATAGATTTAAAATAACCCACCATTTCGACGACCACTTTGCTGAAAGCAAGGAAATGAAAGAAAGAATTTTTGGACGTTGTTGTTCAGGGTTCCAATTCACGTTTTTAAAAATGTAATATTTGAAAATTGGACTACATCACTACCTTTTTACGGAAAGGTATTCAAAAATTCAAAATCATATCTTATTAGGGCTTGGCCTTATATTGGGTTACTTACTGTGTTGTAGTATTATTGTAATTATTATTAAATTACGCGAGATATATCTTCCCTCTTCTTAAACCCTAAAGAAATAAAACACTTCATGTTCTTTGTTGAATTAAAACACGCTTATAATCAAATTTTAAAACCGATATTGAAAAAATAAAACAATTTTCATGTTTGTGATTATATTTCCACAGTTTTGAAAACCCTTTTATGTACCATTAGAAATTGCAACCCTTATTTAACAAAATTAAAGTAATTTCAGTGTTACCGCTTTAACTAAAATCTTGTTTAATAATCTCATAACTATCTTCGTCTTCATAGCTAATTTTTCGACTTCGTTGTCTTTAAAGTACGTTCACTTTTAAACCACATCACTTTAAAATTGAATGTTTTTTGAGCACATATTTCTTGTTATTTTACATTATTATTTTATAGAAATTAGAGCGATTTTACGTAAGCATATAACAACTAATTAGTTTCACTAGTATATATTAATCTGAAATTATAAATATGGAATTATATATAATAAATTTGATTTCATATTATTTTGTTTTTATGAAATATTGTAAAATATTCTGTAATAATAAATGTATGAACTTAAGCCAATCCTTTGTACATTTTGACAACTCCTATTTGACGTATGCATATTATGGTTGCATACGTCAGACCTACTGAGCTCTGGAAGAAAGGAAATAAGTACAAATTTAGCTTTAATATTTGACTAGCCTCATTTAATTCTAAAGTCACAAACGTATATTTAATAGTTATGAAGGCGTTTAAAAATAATAATTTGTCTCGTCTAAGAGAATTTTTTTTTTTATATTATATATACATTTTTTTATCTTTCATGTCAACAGCAATTTTTATCATTTTTCGTACAATAAGACCGTTAATTGACTACATTACGATTCTAATGCCAACCATTTACAACTGGAAGAAGAATTCAAATGCAAAGTGGAAAACCTGTACCCGTAGGTGGTGTTAAATTATAAATTATTGTGTTGGAACTAGGATGTGTAAAATTATTTACTATTGGCCAAATTATTTACCAATGACCAATTATACCTCAATAACTATTTTCTTCTGTTTTAATGAAGTATGCCTTATAGAAGTATATTTCATTATTATTGAATTCTGTTTCTTAATTCATACCGAATCCAAGTTTAATCTCTTGAAGAAAGATTCAATTTAATTGAAAAGAAGAGTTTGAATGTTTACTATTTTTTAATTCCATTAAAAGTATATATAGAAAATATTACAGTCACACTGACAGCTTAATCTCAGCAGTCTAGAAAATTAGCTGCCATTAACAGTTCCAAAGCGATTTCTGGGGCAATTGGAAATTCTGGTATCTCTGTTGAGCTATTTGTATAACGAACCTTGTAAGTAAAGTACATACAAACTTTCTGTAGAACATGTGATCTGAAAAGTTATAAACAAAAGGCATTTCAGTTGTGTATGTTTTCAAATATTTTATTAAAACTTAAAAATATTTTAAAGCAATATCCATAGCAAAATTTTAAAAGTAATGAATATTTTCTTGGTTTTGTTTTTGGTTTTAAAATTACTCAACAAAAAAGTGTAATTTGTTATTCAGGATACGCATATTGATAATAAATACATACGGTATTTCTCGAAAGTGAACTTCATTAGCTTCGTTTTCGGCAAATTGTCCAGGGCCAGAGAGCATTGCTTTGATAGTTCCTGATGTAAGTGCATGTTCCCGTTTGACTATAAATTCGTGTCCATCGGAAGAGATAAGTTTGACGTACATAGCGTCGGGGCCCTCACACCCACCATAAATAGTATCGTTACCTTGTTCTTCCATTAATTTCTACAAAAATTAAAGTGTATATATAAATACATTTATTACCATAGACCGGTAATACACAATAATACGAGTGGAATTTGACCATCAATGTTCTTTTTTATATACATATATTAATTTAATAATTTGTAAATCATTGAACTTATCATATTTAAGTGTTTATTATTTAAACTATTAATTCTAATGAATTTTTTAATTCGAATTACAACTAAGATAATATATGAAGAAAATTTTTCGTACTTTTATAATATTAATCCTTTATACAACAGATGAATTTCTATTTTTCTGATAGAACTTAAAAAAACACTTCAATGCCAGAATTAATCAGGGTTGTGTTCTGTATTAGTTTTAAATAGTATTTATAGCATTATGTATTCTTGTTTAATACATACACTTGTTAAAAAATTCGGAATCGAGAATACTAGATTTAAAATTTAAATAAGTTTATTTATTGAAAAAACACTATATATTTTTTTCAATAAATTAATAATTAATATATGTATATTTACGTACATATACATATATATCCGTAAATGCATCGGTTTGAAATTAATATAATTGAATATATCCATGCCGGCAGTAATCGCGAGTTCTGCAACCGTTCAAACTGTCTACGGCGCAACATTATCGGCATAGGAGTTATTAGGTGAAGCTCAGTGATGGTAAACAGTTAGTTTGTATAAAATGAAGGAAATTGAAAAAATGCATCTTCCTTATGGATTTAGTGAATTGGAAACTCAAGTGGCTGGTCATGTATTCGATTCTAAACGAGGAATATTTGGATTAATCAAAGATATTAAGTCGGGATGCGTCTTAAAACCATTGGGGAAACCAATATGTGGCGAACGTGAACTAAGTTTCTATGAAATGTTAAAACAAACATCTGATTCAATATTAATGGAAGTCAAGACTTTGGTACCATACTTTTATGATAAAGTCAACTTGAGCATTAATGACAAAGAGGTAAATAAAATACTAAAAGCCTATAATCATTGTTGTAATGTTTTTTTTTTATATTTAACTTTGTTGTCTTATATATAATGACTTTTTCGCAATTTTAACGAAGGTTAGTCCTGACAACTATTTGCAGTGCATTTGAGTCAGAAGCACTAGTATTTCGTACTCTGTTTGTCTATCCTACATGGACTATGTTTTTAAATTATAGAATGTAATATTTATAAATTATTTGTATATTTTTATTTGTGTCTAACACATTTTCCCATATAAATTTTTCATATCTCTTAATATTAGTAATATCTAATCGTAATTGTAACGTTAAACCTCGCATATTTTCACATGCATTTAGGAATTTTATATTTTTGTTCATAGCAATCATTTTTAAAATTGGAAAATGTGACTAGGTCTATGTATCAACCCAGCGTAATGGATATTAAAATAGGAAAGAGAACATGGGACCCATTGTCAACTCCTAAAAAACGTATGGAGGAGGAAGAGAAATATTACCAATGTAAACAAAAATTGGGACTTTGTATACCAGGTTTTCAAGTATATTGTTTGGAATCGAACAAGCTAATACGATATGGAAAGGAATTTGGTAAACATTTATCTGCGGAGAAATTTCAAGAAGTGCTAGCCTTATTTTTAAACATACAAACCGGATTTTACTCACCCTTATTAGTAGAAATTTTATCTCAACTGTACAAAATAAGGCATTGGTTTAATCATCAAACTTCAATGAAATTCTACGCCAGTTCTGTATTAATAGCTTACGATTCCCATATGTTGGCTTTGAAAAGAATGCCACTTACTGAATCACAATATATTGAAGCGAAGAAAAATGTAGAGGTATTATTAATTACTTAATTAAAAATGTATACGTAACATATGCATGTATTTATATTCTCTAGGAGGAAGCGAATGTCCTTCCAGAAACAAAGTGGATACAAGTGAAAATGATTGATTTTGCCCATGTTTTCCCATGTGATGATGGATGTCTGGATACTAATTACATATTCGGTATAAATAATTTGATAAACATTATTGAAAATATTTTAAGTGCAAAAAATCTATAATATTATCTTGTAACTAAAATAGAAAGATGTATATTAAACTTATACCTATGATTTACAAAGTTCAACAAAGAATTAATATTACAAGAATAAATTTGAAGAACAGATGAGTATGGTAAGCTTAATATCGCTGTCGCATTTTTGCAACTGTAACTAATTTGTAGGGTTATCGTGTATCCGCGTTGAATGTGTCACGGTTACCAGAAATATATTATAAAAAAAAAAAAAATAGAAAAAAATTATTTTCGTCTCAAGTATGATCGATTTACATAGAAAGATTCAACACAACTGGCATAGCAATACCAGAAGATGACTACTTTCACTGTATATAACTTACTCTATTTGAAAATGTTTTGATATGCTTTTATTGTCTTATTTAAAATTATATCACATTTTTGGAAAATGTTTGATCAAATTAATCTCTAAACCTTAAGTCAATATCTTAAGCTAACGGAGTAACTTTAAATCCAAACAAAAAAAAAAAAAAAGTACAAAATTTAGCAACATTTACAAAATTAGCCTAAATTGCTATAGAGCAGTGGCAGTTAGCAGTGACTGTCGAGTTAAACGCTCTCAAAAGCAGCTAAGCAAAAACCCATTATGAAACATCGAAGTGTCACAGTTTCAAACAGCGGTTATGTAGAAATCTAGAAGAGATTCAATCAACACGCTAAAAAGTGTTGGGATTTTGAATCATCATGCGTAAGTTTAATGAATGCATTGATTGCATTTCGCTTTTTTGAATACAGATTATTTTATTCAAACAGTTTAGAAATAAAATGCAACTCTGAAAATTGTATTGTATTTTCTTTAGCCGCTTTCATCAGCAATATGTGGAGTCGTCTTCATTTATTTTCAAACAAAATAAGTTTAATAAATCGTTGCATACCAACGTATAAAGATAAAACATGTGCATTACGCCGTATAGAAATGTTCAAGGTAGTCATATTTATGGTTTCTGTATGCAACTCTGTACACAATATATTTTAGGATTCAACAAAGAATTTGGGCCCAATTCAATGTTCACGTAGATATGGAACTCATATCAATAATGAAAGTAAACTAGTGGGATACTGGTTTCTTGGATGTAGCGGAATGATATCTGTAGCTGTTATATTAGGTAGTTTTATATTTGGACAACACTCGCTTCAATTTGAAAAATGGAAATTGGATAAAATTCTAATGTTATTTTATTCACTGTTTTAGGAGGGCTTACTAGGTTAACAGAGTCAGGTTTGTCAATGGTGACCTGGAAACTGTTAGGAGAGAAAAGACCACAAAATCAGGTCGAATGGGAAACTGAATTCGAAAGATATAAAAAGTTTCCAGAATATCAGATGTATGTATATACATATATATAGTTATATAAGTATTTAACTTTTGTAATAATTTCCTTTGTAGGATAAATCGATCTATGACATTGGATGAATTCAAATCTATTTACTATATGGAGTACTTCCACAGAATGTGGGGTCGCGCTATTGGTGTGTTTTTCCTGATTCCTGCAGTATATATGTGGTCTCGGGGACATTTTACACCTGCTTTGAAGAAACGTGTTGCATTAGTTGGTAGTCTTATTGGGGGTCAAGGATTAATGGGATGGTATATGGTGAAATCAGGACTTGAAGATAGATTTCATGATGTAAACGAGATACCCCGAGTGTCACAATATCGCCTAGCATCTCACCTTTCTCTTGCATTCATTTTACACACACTCTGTCTTTCATCAGCACTATCCTGTTTATTGCCATCTCAAACATTTTATTCAATTACACCTGCCTCTCTCAAATTTCGACGATTAGCTATTATTTCTAAAGGAGTGATATTTTTAACTGCTATATCTGGTGCATTTGTAGCTGGTTTAGATGCAGGACTTGTATATAATTCATTTCCAAAAATGGGAAATGATTGGATTCCGAAAGATATTTTAATAATGGATCCGACATTGAAGAATATTACAGAAAATCCTACTACTGTTCAATTTAATCATCGTCTTTTAGGTATTTCTACACTTTCATTGATATCATTCCTGTACATATTAAGGAAACGTGCTCAATTACCTAAAAGAGCGAATTGGGCAATAAATTCTCTTATGGCAATGGCATGTGTGCAGGTCACACTTGGGATTACAACACTTTTGAATCATGTCCCTACATCATTAGCTGCTGCACATCAAACCGGATCGTTATTTTTATTATCATTTATAATATGGTTAAATCATGAAATTAAAATTACCAAATACATTCGGAGATAAAAATGTTGTATAGGTGAAAAGACAATTCAATAAAAATATTGTATATTTCTGTTCATTTTTTTTTATGTAATAAAAGATTTAATATAAATTGTGTAGTCCTTTATTATTATATTTTTTTTAAACAATCCGATTATTGACTAACTGGTTTAGACTAGGCTCTTCTTAATATTTCGGGGGGAACATACTCGTTGTCAATTAGCTTAGGCTTCTTTTTCTTACCAAACCAAAGTTTGGGATAAGTTTGTTTTAAATTTTCAATTTGTAGATCAATGCTATCTTCCTTGTCAAAAAACCATAACTGTTTTTCTCTTTCTTGCATTTTTAAAAACATTTTTTGAACGTTTTCCATTCTTGTATCACGATCTATATTTTTTTTTACTAAGTTTAATTTGTTCTGCAGTACTACTAACCAATCTTTGTATATTTGAGTTTGAGCTTCAATGGCGCATGGTTCTAAGTCCTTCACACTATAATTTAAAAATTCACGTAGATCGGTTTCAAATAAATTTTGTTGTTTTATATTATTGAATGTGTTCTTTAAACTAAAAACAATTTTCGTATTATTCGCATTATCTGTTTGAATAATATGCATTCCAAGTTCTAAAATTTCTTTATAGAACAAATCAGTTGACGCATTCAAAATTTTTATTGAATGCTCATATTTACCCAATAAAACTAATCCGATAAATTGCAAATTCAATAATATCTTGTTATTAGTTTCCTTTGTTATATGAATTAAGGCTGAACCTAAGCAGCTCCTAAAATTTTTTTCTTCTGTCGTGTCAGAATATTCATTTCGAATATATTTTACTCGTACCTTCTTCTGAAAATAAAGATACATATGAATTATTATGAATTGTTATCCGGTAGTTGTTACTTTTAACACATAAAACATACACATGATTTTCACTTTGTGAAAAGGAATATACAATTTAGTTAAACACATTTACTATGGATACACCTACCTGCTCTGATGATACAGAATTTTGCTCCGGAGTGTCGGGTTTTGTTACTGGATCTACAGTACTAACTTTTTTGTACAAAGCATATAGAGCAAGTGCCTTGGTCAATTTGTTATCCAATTTATCCGGGAATATGAAATTTAATAATATGTTGACGGCAACTTCATATTCTTTTGAAACTATCAACTGATTTAGCAACCAACAGCTAGTATATTCATCAAGAAATACTCCATACTCAAGACGGTTTTGTAATATATGATAAATATACGAGACATCGTTTTCAAGGAAAAATCTTATTAGAGCATGGTTATTTAATTCAGACGAATTTGTTGTTGAAGCAGACGCCCTTAATCTCCTCATTACATCCAAGATATTGTCCACTCCACGATCAAAATCGATTGAAATTGGTTTTATTAAATAATGAATATCAATTAAATACTTATCATTGATTTTAGCTATCGTTTTCAAATCATTACACACATTTGACGTAATTAACTCATTCCATGTTTTCGAACATTTGAATTCATCCGATAAAAAATTACGAACAAGTTTTAAATAAATGGGTATTTTTTTCTGAAATATAATATTTCTTAGCATTTTTAATCAAATTGGTAGTAAGTAATATAATCAAAATATTCTGATATTAATTATTTAGGTAATTTATTTATGTATGAAAATGGAACTAACTGGAAACAAAATACACGCTGGTTTGAATTTAGAGCCAAATTCAAGAACCAAACTTTGCATCATTGCCAGCTTCACTATTTCTATTCCTTAAAAAACATAATTTTGCTTCATGATGTATTTTTATCTCTCTGTTATTTTAATACAAGTAGTTCTTTATAAAATTATACGAAATTATTTTCAAATTTTGTATTTATTTTATTTAACCATATTATATATGACCTTATGCCAATTCAGTAACATTACTTGTTAAAATATCTTATTTATTTTAACAAATTTTTAAAGTTGTGTATTATTTGTATATATGCAAAATATATGATGTTAAGACTTAATGCTTTTGATTTGGAAAGAGTATTTTGGAGGCAACTCTGTAAATTTTTACGTCATTGCAGTACCAATTGTGGTTGGTCATTCCTATACTTATATAACTTTATAGCAATTTGCAACTGCAAGTGGTATATGAAATAGAAAATTAATTTGTTTTTATTTTTAAAGACGTTTTATCTTCTAATAGGTCGAAATAATCTCAAAAAATGACTTGCCCGTTCTTAAGTCGCCTAAGTGTAAATTACGTGCGAAATTATTCTGAAACACTTCTTCAATGTTATGGAAGTTATTGCCCAATTATGAGTAAAAACTTTAGCGTAAGCTTCAATGGTGTTGCGCGTGATTTGCCCTTGTTCAAGTATGCAAACACGTCACAACTAAATATGGAAAATTCATCTTCTAAGAAGTACATCTCTCATAAGGCAAATGTTGACAATAAACAAAATGCCACTTGTCCGAAGGAATGTGAAAAGATTAATCGTAGTTCTGGAAAATTCTTATACGAACAATTTTTTAATGAACAAATACAAAAGAAAAAATTAGATCATTCCTACCGAGTTTTCAAAAAGGTTAATCGTCTCGGTGGTCCTGGTATGTTCCCATATGCACTGGAATATACAGGAAATGAGAAACCGATAACGGTTTGGTGCTCTAATGATTATCTGGGAATGTCATGCCACCCCAAGGTGAAAGAAGCAGTGGCTAGAGCGCTCGACCAACACGGAGCAGGAGCTGGAGGCACTCGCAATATCTCTGGAAATTCAATTCATCATGAACGTTTAGAATCTCGAATAGCTAGTCTACATCAAAAGGAGGCTGCTCTACTATTTACATCTTGTTTTGTAGCAAATGATTCTACATTGTTTACTTTAGCAAGACTGTTACCCAATTGCCATATATTTTCAGACGCTGGCAATCACGCGTCTATGATTCAGGGTATTAGAAATAGTGGTGTTCCCAAGCATATTTTCAGACATAATGACGTATATCATTTACGGAGTATGTTGAAAATGTTAGATAAAGACGTTCCAAAAATTGTGGCATTTGAAACTGTGCATTCAATGTCTGGTAAAATATCTCCTTTAGCTGACCTTTTGGACGTTGCACACGAGTACGGTGCTCTCACTTTCGTAGACGAGGTTCATGCTGTTGGTTTATACGGTGAGCATGGAGCAGGTATCGGAGAATTAGAGGGACTTCTTGATAAAATGGATATCATATCGGGTACCCTTGGAAAAGCGTTCGGCAATGTTGGTGGCTACATAGCAGGTTCTGCAAACTTAATAGATATGATAAGATCGTATGCAGCTGGTTTTATTTTTACCACATCGCTTCCGCCAACTGTTTTGTGTGGTGCTCTAGAAGCAATAAATATTTTAAGTTCTCAGGAAGGCCGAGATTTGCGTTCACGTCATCAAAACAATGTTAGATATTTAAAGAATTTATTACAACGAGAAGGTAAGTTTAACCCAGAGTTTATTAATCATTCATAAATATTTAATAATTTATTCTTTAGGTTTTCCTGTTGAAGACTCTCAAAGTCACATAATACCAATCAAGATTGGGGATCCAATGAAAACTACACAAATATCTGACTTACTAATGCAGCAATTTGGACATTATATTCAAGCAATTAACTATCCCACAGTCTCTCGAGGCGAGGAGAAATTACGATTGGCACCCACACCATTCCATACATATAATATGATCAATACATTGGTTTCAGATATGAAAAAAATTTGGAATTCTTTAGACCTGCCAATGCATAGTCCAAAATGTTCGAAACAGTGTTCTTTTTGCAACACGACAGATAGAACGGGAATCAGTTATGGACGTTTCGATGATGTGGCTTCTGCCGTAGAGTGTGCTATACCAGATTGTCCTAGATTAATAGCTTCTGCTGTTGCATAAGCGTTGTATATATACAACTGAACATATATAAAATATATTTTTGTGGTTCTGGAAATATTTGTGATGTTTACATATTAATGAATTCTTCATTATATTTATTAAACATTTTGTTGGTGGTGATTTTGATAATATAATTATAATTTTGTTTCAAAGTGTTTTAATTTATTTCTATATATTCTATAATTAAAAAAAACAACCAAATTTAATGGAAATGTTTAATTATTCATTTTTATTTATGAGAAATATTACAATAAAATAAAATATACTATATTTTTATTAAAACTTTATATAGTTTGCTACTATCTCATTCCTTATTAAATAATACAAATTAAAATTTCTCCGTATTTAAGTTTTTCCACAAAGTAAGGTAAGTATTAAAAAATTCCTTCTGTAGAAAATGGTGAAGAGAAAATTAAATAACACTTCAATGTTTACGAGAAAAACTATACAATTATAAATAACGTATGGGATTTTGTACAATTTAGAACAATAATACTTTTTCAACGGAAGGCATACAAATATCCATTTTGGAGTTAGTCCACTCTTAAATTCATATAGACATATTATAAATGAATTTCTATGTCAAGCATTTTGTAAGATGAACAGTCGTGAGATGTATATTTCACTAAAATTTATCGAAGAAAAAAAATAAATTTTCGAAAGAAATTGTTAAAATCTATTTCCTTTAAGATAATAATTAGAACATTTTGGTAAAAAATGAAGTTAGATGTATGGAATTTGTTTTATGTGTGTAGTGAAAAAATTTAAAACATATTTGTTATAACAATGGATGGTGGTCGTGAATATAGAGAAGAAAAACCTAATGAATTATCGCTGAAGTATAAACCAAAGTATGTGCATGTAATGTCCTAGAATACTTGAAATATGAACATTTTATTAAATGTAGTACTTTTGGTTTGGTTATACTTAATTTTTACGAACAATTTAAATATTGATTATAATATTTTTAAGAGTTTCTACCTACAAATTTACTGTTTGGTTTTAACAAAAACTAATGTTTCATTATTAATGTTTTCAACTGAACAATAAATAACATATATATTATTAAACATATATTAAAATATATATCTTTAGGCCATCTTCAAGAAAAATGAATAATGAAGAAGGCAAGAGAAAACGATCCACTGGATCATGCAGACTGGTCTCCATTCCAAATACAATAAAATTGAGTATGTTAAATGGTGGGCTATTATCTTTTGGTGAGTCCTACAATATTAATACACTTAATTTAACTTATTTTTCACAAAATATATTGTATATATTCATGAATGGAATTGAATTTACTCTTATGGAAAAGGATGAATTCGCGATGCTAAATTTAGATTTAAAAAACAAACTATCTTTATACATAATTATATATATACTATGAACAAAATTAATAAATTACATGTATATTTTTCCAGAAAAAATTAAAGTGGAGGCCAGAGGTATATAATGTTTATATATATATTAATTTTATGTAATTTGTTTATATCAATATGTGTTTTGTTTAGATGAGAATAATTCAATTAATCGAATTATTCCCAATAAGCCTATAAGTACGAATCGTTTTATAAAACTATGTGATTTGAGGCGAAAATATCCAGTTTTGTACAAATTAGAATTTCAGGTAACCATATTATATTTTAATAATTTAGTGGATAAGTCTTATTATTTTTGGAATTTAGACTGCTGTACGAGTTGGATCTAACACTTGTCGACATGCAATCAAAAGAAACAATGTTGAAAAAAATCAGAATCCGAAATGTGTTCCATACGATTATAATCGTGTGGTTCTTCAAAAAACGGATGGAGTTCCTGATTCTGATTATATAAATGCATCATATATAGATGTAATTTTCCCTTACACTTAATGTGATATAAAAATTTGTAAAATAACTATATTTCTTTAAACATTTAGAGTCTTATGAAGCCAAATGCATATATTGTTACTCAAGGCCCGGTAGAGGAAACTGTGAATGCGTTTTGGAGAATGGTTTGGCAAGAAAATGTCAGCGCTATAATCATGCTAACAAAGACATTTGACTTTACTAAGGTAACCCTTATAATTGATATTATAACAAATTTATATTTTAGAAATATGTTCAATCGATTGAATAGGTTATGTGTGTACAATACTGGCCGCCGAATATGAATGTCCATGAAACGTATGGTGACATTAACATCTGCATAGTTCGAGAAGAACAATTAGCCAACTTTCAAATACGCACCTTTCGACTATATAAGAATGTGGAGAATGTAACATTATTATTTTAATTCAAAATATATATATATATATATATATAAAACTACATAACTTTCAATTTTAGTCTGCAGCGCCGAATGAAAGATTCATTTTACAATTTCATTACACTGAATGGTATTCACACTGCTGTCCCTTTTCAAATGCTCTACTAGAGTTTCGCAGAAGAGTTCGATCTGTAGTGGGCAATATTATTAGAGAGGAGAATGGTGCTGGCCCAATGCTTGTTCATTGCAAGTATGTGTTCTGCAAAATTTTCCGCATTTATAGTCATATCATGAAATATAAAACATTTATTTACAGTGATGGAGGTGGTAGGTCGGGAGTTTACATTTCTATTGATGCAAATCTAGAATTAGCAGAAGAGGAGGAGAGCTTTAATGTTTTTGGATATTTCAAAAAACTTCGTCAAGCAAGAAAGGGTTTAGTTGAGAATGTGGTAAGTAGATTTTTGATACATGCACTATTCATTTAATTTGATTTCTTATTCTTAAAGGAACAATACAAATTTATTTATGATACACTAGAAGAACACATTGTTTGCGGAAAAACCTGGTTTCCTGTATCAGAACTATCGGATCGTTTAAAAGAAAAGGCCCGAAAAGATCCTCTTACTAAAATTAACGAATATCAATTGGAATATGAAAAAATTTGCAAGCAAACACCCAGGTAGAATAATCTTTTATTTTTTAATAGAGAGAATGATAAATTTTTATTTTATTTCTAGATTTACTATTGGAGATTGTGCAGGAGGTCATAGGGCAGACAATAGAGAAAAAAACAGGGACGTGCTTTGTGTGCCACGTTAGTTTTTCATATTTTTAACGAGAGTATCTATTAATAACATTTTTTTAGCTGATAATTTTCGACCCTATTTAACATCATTTCAAGGTAATGCATTCACGGATTACATTAACTCTGTCTATGTTGATGTACGTATATAAATATATATATATATATACATATAATGCATTCAGATATTTATTAAAACTGGAATATAATTTAGGGGTACACAAAACCTCGAGAATATATTGTTACGGAATGGCCAATGAAACATACTTTGGGTGAGTTTTGGTCGTTGGTGTACGATCAAGAGTGTTCAGCAGTTGTTGTCCTGTGTAAGCCGCCGATGCATTCGCAGCAGTTTCCATCATTTTGGCCATTCAAATCCAAAGTTGAAAAGTATGGACCTGTTTTCTCCGTTCATTATGTTTCTTCGAAAAGTTATACCAATATAAAACAATGGGAATACAAGATTAATAAGAAGGTTTGTTAAATTGTTTAAACTCAGTTACATATATTTAGCTTGGGTTGTTATCGAGTATTAAATAGTAGAAACAATTTACAATTTTAGATTGTATCCCTAACAGAAATGATGGCTGGAGTTAAAGCGCCTACAAAAACAGTACAATTATTCCAACTTACTTGCTGGCCAATGGAACATAAGGTAACTAGGTTATTGAACTGCATATTATTCAATATATATATTTTCATACCCAATGAATATAAACATAATCTTATTTGTTGAAATAATTGTGAATATATCTTTTATATAGGTACCAACATCCACAAATTCCTTGGTGTACTTAATGAATATGGTAGAAATTTGGCGCCAAAAATCGGATTATGGACCTGTGTGCGTTGTATCTCCGTAAGTTCAAAATCTTGTTATACATAATAACTACCAACCAATTTCAAAACACACGAATCTAATTTGTAATTTATTGTAAATTTGTAGTGATGGAAGAAGTCGAGCGGGTGTGTACTGTGCTGCAAATGCTTGTATAGAACAAGTTATTCAACATGGAGAAGTGGATGTTTTTCAAGCCGTTAAAACTGTTAGGCGGCACAGACCACAACTCATAGAAAACATGGTAAAAAGGCCAGATATATATTAAACATTAGAAAATATATTTGTCACTATTTCAGACCGAGTATAAATACTGTTACGATTTGGTGCTTCATTATGTACTACATTTCCTAAACAAATTGGAATAAGCAAATAACTATTATACTACGAATCTACAAGTCAAAGTAAATTTATTATGGGAACGGTATTAAAGTAAACATGTAACGTTTTTGCTTTTATTAAAATATTTTTTTTTTTATCTCTCGAAGACCATTTTTTTTTTTATAATTAAAATAAAATATACCACTTCAGAAATGAAAGAGTATTAATTATGTGTTCATGATAAAAACAAGACTTATATCAATTGAAATAAAATCCGAATATTTGTCGTTTCTTAAATATATTTAAAACATTGTTATGAATATTTTCATATTAAACTGAAACACAGGCTTTATTGAACTTTTAACAAATAAGTAATCTATGTACATATATCATTTATCGATTGTTGCCATCATTACACATTATCCCAGTTATGCCTTGATAATCTTTTCGCGAACCAAATCTTCTAGTTTTACAATATCTATGGAGAATTTCCTTATTCCATCTGAAAGCTTATCGGTTGCCATTCTGTCTTCATTAAGCATCCAACGGAATGTTGGTTCGTCCATATTAAGTTTTTCTATGCATTCATTTTTAGCATTCTTTACACTTAAAACTTGAGATATATTTGAAGTATCTTTGTCTAGCTCATCAAGTAATTTAGGGCTTATTGTAAGTAAATCACACCCAGCAAGAGCTTTTATTTCTCCAGTATTTCGAAAAGATGCACCCATTACCACAGTATTATAATCAAATTTTTTGTAGTAATTATAAATTTGTTTCACTGAAATTACACCAGGGTCAGTTTCTGGTTCGTAGGTTTTTTTGTCGGTATTGGCAATGTACCAATCCAAAATTCGACCAACAAATGGTGATATTAGTGTTACTTTGGCCTCAGCACATGCAACAGCTTGACAAAAAGAAAAAAGTAATGTTAAATTGCAATGAACGTTGTGCTCTTCTTCTAAAATTTTTGCTGCTTGAATTCCCTCCCACGTGGACGCTAATTTTATCAAAATTCTTTCTCTTTTAATGCCCATTTCTTCGTAAAGACTAATTAATTTTAATGCCTTTTGCACACTTTTCGTACAATCAAAAGATAACCGAGCGTCTATTTCTGTAGAGACTCGCCCTGGAACGATTTTAAGTATTTCACAACCAAACAGAACATTTAATCTATCCATGGCCTCAGCAACCTTTATTTCAGTTGACCTAAACATAAAATAGTAATTTTTATTAGGTGAAATAAGCTTTTACAAAAAACAAAAAAACAAAAAAAAATAAGAATGAATATAGTTACCCTTCTGCTTTTAGACCATAGCTAATTGCCAAATCCACCAAGTGTTTGTATTGCTCCATTTTTGCCGCCGAGAGAATCAATGAAGGATTGGTTGTTGCATCTCTTGGTTTATAGAGTTTCATCGCTAGTATCAAATCAAAATATTATTATAATTACATATTAAACTACCTTATTTTGTTATAGTATACGAAAAAAATGACTTTCACAAAATCTACAAAGGTCAAAAATCCAGTTAAGCGCCAGCGTGAAAAGACCATACAAGAAATTATGAACGATCCAAAAATTTCCTTTAATTACTTTTAAATAATCATTTTAGAAAACAATTAGAAATAGGAATCATAACCCAATTACTTATCGTTCCACTAAGCGCAGTTTTAGCAGTGGTAGTTTAACCTGTCTGAAGTTCATATATATATATATATATATATATATATCTACAGACAGCACATATTTGTCATAATGTCATTTCTTCTTTCGTAAGAATATAGAAAATAGATTTCATATATCCACCTTACCTTCAAAATCGCCAGAATCGGCGACTATGGTCGTATATTGTTTTAATTGATCCAATGACGACATTCGTGCCCTTTTTGATTCAATGCTATTCATTTCAACTACTGGTTGCTTTTGCGACATTCGAATTGTTGGATAGGCAATTAAAACCAGAGTTGTATTTAGAGCTATGTAATACTAACTACATATTTTACAAATAAGGTATAATTAGAATAGAACGCAACGCACATGGCAAGAAGGAAATCCGTGACCGTTCAGCTCCCAATTACGGCTTAACTACTCCAGAAAAGTAGAAGCAGTTAGTAAAACGTGGTAAAAAAAAAAAAAAAAACATAGATAGATAGTGAACGAATTTTTGATTTGAGAAGAAGGTTCGGAACTGGTGAAATGCAAATAAGTACTTTTTGAAACTGAATAGATTTTTACGCCACTTTACTTTACAACATCTTTTCAACAATCTCATAAACTGAGGTTCGTATGATAAGTTCGAACATCTGTCACACAACCTTAACTCACCTCCCAATTACAATTGGGTTTCGAAGGCGGTTTTCAATAAAAAAAATGTTTCTTGTTGTGAGCTGAATTTCAAGATGTGGCTAAAATTGGAAAATAATGAAAAAAATGTTTGCGATATTTTTCGTTTCCTTAAAAATATTGCATGATATGGTGTTCATCATACAAAAATTCAACTCATTATTTTTATACTCAGGGACATATCTTCATGTATTATATTTTAAACTTCAGATGCTTGGGGCATACATTTCCGATGATATTACGTTTCATATCTTTTTTATTATTTTATAAATATATATTAATTTGTATATACATGTAATTAATTAATGTTTTTATTCTTTGTCGCTATTTATTTCTAAATATTGCAATTTTCTCACACACACACATTAAAAATCAAGTATCGTATATAAAGATCAAGTATCGTATTCACCCTCTTATTCTATTTTAACGATATTCTCCATTCTGAAAGTTTTATTGTATATTCTCTTACATAAATTTGTAAGAATGGTTATATTAAAAGGATGGAAATATGTTGCATTTGTATCTAGCATTGTTGGAGGTATAGCTTTAGCTACTTATCCTATTATAATTGAGCCTATGGCGAATACCGAAAAATATAGTGAGTTATATTTAATTAATTATAATACGAAATAATGAAATTTCACTGCTCCTTCAGAAAATATTCGGAAGTCTTCGAGGGACACCTGACGTGAAGATATATAACAAAAAAGATTTATAAACATTTTATAAATTAATTTAAAAGCACTGTTAATTGTAGATTGTTTAAAGTAATGAAAATTAATATTAAAAAACACTGATAACACATTTTTTTTAATTTTATCATCGATAATAGTTTCATAGGTCCAGATGCAAGAATAATAACATTTCTTCATATAGTTAATGTGTAGACTCCACGCTTTATTAACAATAACTTAAATTCCAAAATATGTAATGCTGAGTACTAACTTGCATTGTATTGTAGCATAACTTCATTGTTCTGAAAGGAATATATTTATATATATATTTTAATCATATTAAAGATGCCAAATATATAAACTACAACAGATTGACTTGTTATAATTTTTTATTATGAAAAAATACAAATATTAAGCAGGAAAGTAGATCTGGTCAAGTTTAAAATTTTGTTTTTTACATAAGATTGAAAATTTCAATACCACTATCAGAGGAATCGATTATTTTGAAGAGTTAATAAAATTCCATGACACCGCTTCCTTTGACATTTTATGGTTATTAAATAGAATCACAACCACTTAAAATTTTATTTTTGTACTCCTATTCACAACTAAACGTTGTTCTCATCAAACTCAAATTATACTGGATGCGCTTTACGTGTTGCCATCACTCAACGATTTTGCATAAGGTTCCCCCTACGATAGTCATGATAGTTGAACAGAAATCCAGTTTTTAACGTGACGTATTATATGAAAAACAAAGTATAATAATTCTAACACAATCTTTCAATATTAAATTTGGGATTTGCTATGAAATTTTAAATATTTGAGACATCTGTATTTCTACCATATATTTCATTATGAAATATAAAAACTTGCACCATAAAAAATTAAAGGACAGTTGATGCTTACTCTTTATTGACCCAATCATTTACAATTATAAATATTTAATTGTTTGTTTGTATGTAGCGGAATATTCATCATGTTTTCGGCATCATTAGAGGTGAGTTAAAATTACACGTTCTTTCCGAAATGTTTACCACTTATCAACAACAACGTCTGGAACTATTATTATAATATAAAAAATTTAAACATTAACATATGAAATATACGTTTTCTGTAGTTTTTTTTTATGTAAAATAAAAAAAAAACACATTATTATGCAGTTTATTTAAAATGTTTTTTATTAATTTCATTTATTTTATTCACTTGTTAATTCGATATCATTTTAAATGTAAGGGATTGTATATTTAGCGCATTCGGAGCATCGGAAAATCAATCATTGGGTACGCATCTTACACATCGTTATGGTATCTTTTATTATTTTTAAAGGAAACTGCATTCTATTGGAGGTAACTTCTAATGAAAGTCGGGATTAACTGCATTGAGGTAATAGGATTTAATTTATATAATTATATTTAATTAATTCCATGGCACCGCTTCCTTTGACATTTTTTGGTTATTAAATAGAATCACAACCACTTAAAATTTTATTTTTGTACTCCTATTCACAACTAAACGTTGTTCTCATCAAACTCAAATTATACTGGATGCGCTTTACGTGTTGCCATCACTCAACGATTTTGCATAAGGTTCCCCCAACGATAGTCATGATAGTTGAACAGAAATCCAGTTTTTAACGTGACGTATTATATGAAAAACAAAGTATAATAATTCTAACACAATCTTTCAATATTAAATTTGGGATTTGCTTTTAAATATTTGACACATCTATCTTTCTACCATATATTTCATTATGAAATATAAAAACTTGCGCCATAAAAAATTAAAGGACAGTTGATGCTTACTCTTTATTAACCCAATCATTTACAATTATAAATTTTAAATATTTAATTGTTTGTTTGTATGTAGCGGAATATTCATCATGTTTTCGGCATCATTGGAGGTGAGTTAAAATTACACGTTCTTTCCGAAATGTTTACCACTTATCAACAACAACGTCTGGAACTATTATTATAATATAAAAATTTAAACATTAACATATGAAATATACGTTTTCTGTAGTTTTTTTATGTAAAAAAAAACACATTATTAAGCAGTTTATTTAAAATGTGTTTTTTGTGTTTTTTATTAATTTCATTTATTATATTCACTTGTTAATTCGATATCATTTTAAGTGTAAAGGATTGTATATTTAGCGCATTCGGGGCATCGGAAAATCAATCATTGGGTACGCATCTTACACATCGTTATGGTATCTTTTATTATTTTTAAAGGAAACTGCATTCTATTGGAGGTAACTTCTAATGAAAGTCGGGATTAACTGCATTGAGGTAATAGGATTTAATTTATATAATTATATTTAATTAATTCCATGGCACCGCTTCCTTTGACATTTTTTGGTTATTAAATAGAATCACAACCACTTAAAATTTTATTTTTGTACTCCTATTCACAACTAAACGTTGTTCTCATCAAACTCAAATTATACTGGATGCGCTTTACGTGTTGCCATCACTCAACGATTTTGCATAAGGTTCCCCCTACGATAGTCATGATAGTTGAACAGAAATCCAGTTTTTAACGTGACGTATTATATGAAAAACAAAGTATAATAATTCTAACACAATCTTTCAATATTAAATTTGGGATTTGCTATGAAATTTTAAATATTTGAGACATCTGTATTTCTACCATATATTTCATTATGAAATATAAAAACTTGCACCATAAAAAATTAAAGGACAGTTGATGCTTACTCTTTATTGACCCAATCATTTACAATTATAAATATTTAATTGTTTGTTTGTATGTAGCGGAATATTCATCATGTTTTCGGCATCATTAGAGGTGAGTTAAAATTACACGTTCTTTCCGAAATGTTTACCACTTATCAACAACAACGTCTGGAACTATTATTATAATATAAAAAATTTAAACATTAACATATGAAATATACGTTTTCTGTAGTTTTTTTTTATGTAAAATAAAAAAAAAACACATTATTATGCAGTTTATTTAAAATGTTTTTTATTAATTTCATTTATTTTATTCACTTGTTAATTCGATATCATTTTAAATGTAAGGGATTGTATATTTAGCGCATTCGGAGCATCGGAAAATCAATCATTGGGTACGCATCTTACACATCGTTATGGTATCTTTTATTATTTTTAAAGGAAACTGCATTCTATTGGAGGTAACTTCTAATGAAAGTCGGGATTAACTGCATTGAGGTAATAGGATTTAATTTATATAATTATATTTAATTAATTCCATGGCACCGCTTCCTTTGACATTTTTTGGTTATTAAATAGAATCACAACCACTTAAAATTTTATTTTTGTACTCCTATTCACAACTAAACGTTGTTCTCATCAAACTCAAATTATACTGGATGCGCTTTACGTGTTGCCATCACTCAACGATTTTGCATAAGGTTCCCCCAACGATAGTCATGATAGTTGAACAGAAATCCAGTTTTTAACGTGACGTATTATATGAAAAACAAAGTATAATAATTCTAACACAATCTTTCAATATTAAATTTGGGATTTGCTTTTAAATATTTGACACATCTATCTTTCTACCATATATTTCATTATGAAATATAAAAACTTGCGCCATAAAAAATTAAAGGACAGTTGATGCTTACTCTTTATTAACCCAATCATTTACAATTATAAATTTTAAATATTTAATTGTTTGTTTGTATGTAGCGGAATATTCATCATGTTTTCGGCATCATTGGAGGTGAGTTAAAATTACACGTTCTTTCCGAAATGTTTACCACTTATCAACAACAACGTCTGGAACTATTATTATAATATAAAAATTTAAACATTAACATATGAAATATACGTTTTCTGTAGTTTTTTTATGTAAAAAAAAAACACATTATTAAGCAGTTTATTTAAAATGTGTTTTTTGTGTTTTTTATTAATTTCATTTATTATATTCACTTGTTAATTCGATATCATTTTAAGTGTAAAGGATTGTATATTTAGCGCATTCGGGGCATCGGAAAATCAATCATTTGGTACGCATCTTACACATCGTTATGGTATCTTTTATTATTTTTAAAGGAAACTGCATTCTATTGGAGGTAACTTCTAATGAAAGTCGGGATTAACTGCATTGAGGTAATAGGATTTATTATATTTAATTAATTCCATGGCACCGCTTCCTTTGACATTTTTTGGTTATTAAATAGAATCACAACCACTTAAAATTTTATTTTTGTACTCCTATTCACAACTAAACGTTGTTCTCATCAAACTCAAATTATACTGGATGCGCTTTACGTGTTGCCATCACTCAACGATTTTGCATAAGGTTCCCCCAACGATAGTCATGATAGTTGAACAGAAATCCAGTTTTTAACGTGACGTATTATATGAAAAACAAAGTATAATAATTCTAACACAATCTTTCAATATTAAATTTGGGATTTGCTTTTAAATATTTGACACATCTATCTTTCTACCATATATTTCATTATGAAATATAAAAACTTGCGCCATAAAAAATTAAAGGACAGTTGATGCTTACTCTTTATTAACCCAATCATTTACAATTATAAATATTTAATTGTTTGTTTGTATGTAGCGGAATATTCATCATGTTTTCGGCATCATTAGAGGTGAGTTAAAATTACACGTTCTTTCCGAAATGTTTACCACTTATCAACAACAACGTCTGGAACTATTATTATAATATAAAAAATTTAAACATTAACATATGAAATATACGTTTTCTGTAGTTTTTTTTTATGTAAAATAAAAAAAAAACACATTATTATGCAGTTTATTTAAAATGTTTTTTATTAATTTCATTTATTTTATTCACTTGTTAATTCGATATCATTTTAAATGTAAGGGATTGTATATTTAGCGCATTCGGAGCATCGGAAAATCAATCATTGGGTACGCATCTTACACATCGTTATGGTATCTTTTATTATTTTTAAAGGAAACTGCATTCTATTGGAGGTAACTTCTAATGAAAGTCGGGATTAACTGCATTGAGGTAATAGGATTTAATTTATATAATTATATTTAATTAATTCCATGGCACCGCTTCCTTTGACATTTTTTGGTTATTAAATAGAATCACAACCACTTAAAATTTTATTTTTGTACTCCTATTCACAACTAAACGTTGTTCTCATCAAACTCAAATTATACTGGATGCGCTTTACGTGTTGCCATCACTCAACGATTTTGCATAAGGTTCCCCCAACGATAGTCATGATAGTTGAACAGAAATCCAGTTTTTAACGTGACGTATTATATGAAAAACAAAGTATAATAATTCTAACACAATCTTTCAATATTAAATTTGGGATTTGCTATGAAATTTTAAATATTTGAGACATCTGTATTTCTACCATATATTTCATTATGAAATATAAAAACTTGCACCATAAAAAATTAAAGGACAGTTGATGCTTACTCTTTATTGACCCAATCATTTACAATTATAAATATTTAATTGTTTGTTTGTATGTAGCGGAATATTCATCATGTTTTCGGCATCATTAGAGGTGAGTTAAAATTACACGTTCTTTCCGAAATGTTTACCACTTATCAACAACAACGTCTGGAACTATTATTATAATATAAAAAATTTAAACATTAACATATGAAATATACGTTTTCTGTAGTTTTTTTTTATGTAAAATAAAAAAAAAAAACACATTATTATGCAGTTTATTTAAAATGTTTTTTATTAATTTCATTTATTTTATTCACTTGTTAATTCGATATCATTTTAAATGTAAGGGATTGTATATTTAGCGCATTCGGAGCATCGGAAAATCAATCATTGGGTACGCATCTTACACATCGTTATGGTATCTTTTATTATTTTTAAAGGAAACTGCATTCTATTGGAGGTAACTTCTAATGAAAGTCGGGATTAACTGCATTGAGGTAATAGGATTTAATTTATATAATTATATTTAATTAATTCCATGGCACCGCTTCCTTTGACATTTTTTGGTTATTAAATAGAATCACAACCACTTAAAATTTTATTTTTGTACTCCTATTCACAACTAAACGTTGTTCTCATCAAACTCAAATTATACTGGATGCGCTTTACGTGTTGCCATCACTCAACGATTTTGCATAAGGTTCCCCCAACGATAGTCATGATAGTTGAACAGAAATCCAGTTTTTAACGTGACGTATTATATGAAAAACAAAGTATAATAATTCTAACACAATCTTTCAATATTAAATTTGGGATTTGCTTTTAAATATTTGACACATCTATCTTTCTACCATATATTTCATTATGAAATATAAAAACTTGCGCCATAAAAAATTAAAGGACAGTTGATGCTTACTCTTTATTAACCCAATCATTTACAATTATAAATATTTAATTGTTTGTTTGTATGTAGCGGAATATTCATCATGTTTTCGGCATCATTAGAGGTGAGTTAAAATTACACGTTCTTTCCGAAATGTTTACCACTTATCAACAACAACGTCTGGAACTATTATTATAATATAAAAAATTTAAACATTAACATATGAAATATACGTTTTCTGTAGTTTTTTTTTATGTAAAATAAAAAAAAAACACATTATTATGCAGTTTATTTAAAATGTTTTTTATTAATTTCATTTATTTTATTCACTTGTTAATTCGATATCATTTTAAATGTAAGGGATTGTATATTTAGCGCATTCGGAGCATCGGAAAATCAATCATTGGGTACGCATCTTACACATCGTTATGGTATCTTTTATTATTTTTAAAGGAAACTGCATTCTATTGGAGGTAACTTCTAATGAAAGTCGGGATTAACTGCATTGAGGTAATAGGATTTAATTTATATAATTATATTTAATTAATTCCATGGCACCGCTTCCTTTGACATTTTTTGGTTATTAAATAGAATCACAACCACTTAAAATTTTATTTTTGTACTCCTATTCACAACTAAACGTTGTTCTCATCAAACTCAAATTATACTGGATGCGCTTTACGTGTTGCCATCACTCAACGATTTTGCATAAGGTTCCCCCAACGATAGTCATGATAGTTGAACAGAAATCCAGTTTTTAACGTGACGTATTATATGAAAAACAAAGTATAATAATTCTAACACAATCTTTCAATATTAAATTTGGGATTTGCTATGAAATTTTAAATATTTGAGACATCTGTATTTCTACCATATATTTCATTATGAAATATAAAAACTTGCACCATAAAAAATTAAAGGACAGTTGATGCTTACTCTTTATTGACCCAATCATTTACAATTATAAATATTTAATTGTTTGTTTGTATGTAGCGGAATATTCATCATGTTTTCGGCATCATTAGAGGTGAGTTAAAATTACACGTTCTTTCCGAAATGTTTACCACTTATCAACAACAACGTCTGGAACTATTATTATAATATAAAAAATTTAAACATTAACATATGAAATATACGTTTTCTGTAGTTTTTTTTTATGTAAAATAAAAAAAAAACACATTATTATGCAGTTTATTTAAAATGTTTTTTATTAATTTCATTTATTTTATTCACTTGTTAATTCGATATCATTTTAAATGTAAGGGATTGTATATTTAGCGCATTCGGAGCATCGGAAAATCAATCATTGGGTACGCATCTTACACATCGTTATGGTATCTTTTATTATTTTTAAAGGAAACTGCATTCTATTGGAGGTAACTTCTAATGAAAGTCGGGATTAACTGCATTGAGGTAATAGGATTTAATTTATATAATTATATTTAATTAATTCCATGGCACCGCTTCCTTTGACATTTTTTGGTTATTAAATAGAATCACAACCACTTAAAATTTTATTTTTGTACTCCTATTCACAACTAAACGTTGTTCTCATCAAACTCAAATTATACTGGATGCGCTTTACGTGTTGCCATCACTCAACGATTTTGCATAAGGTTCCCCCAACGATAGTCATGATAGTTGAACAGAAATCCAGTTTTTAACGTGACGTATTATATGAAAAACAAAGTATAATAATTCTAACACAATCTTTCAATATTAAATTTGGGATTTGCTTTTAAATATTTGACACATCTATCTTTCTACCATATATTTCATTATGAAATATAAAAACTTGCGCCATAAAAAATTAAAGGACAGTTGATGCTTACTCTTTATTAACCCAATCATTTACAATTATAAATTTTAAATATTTAATTGTTTGTTTGTATGTAGCGGAATATTCATCATGTTTTCGGCATCATTGGAGGTGAGTTAAAATTACACGTTCTTTCCGAAATGTTTACCACTTATCAACAACAACGTCTGGAACTATTATTATAATATAAAAATTTAAACATTAACATATGAAATATACGTTTTCTGTAGTTTTTTTATGTAAAAAAAAAACACATTATTAAGCAGTTTATTTAAAATGTGTTTTTTGTGTTTTTTATTAATTTCATTTATTATATTCACTTGTTAATTCGATATCATTTTAAGTGTAAAGGATTGTATATTTAGCGCATTCGGGGCATCGGAAAATCAATCATTTGGTACGCATCTTACACATCGTTATGGTATCTTTTATTATTTTTAAAGGAAACTGCATTCTATTGGAGGTAACTTCTAATGAAAGTCGGGATTAACTGCATTGAGGTAATAGGATTTAATTTATATATATGTATGTATGTATATTTTTATTGTATTAAACTATAAAAAAGGCGCGTTAATTTGAAAAAAAAGCGTTAAAATGCAGTTCTCAATCCTGGCATAAAATGTTCACAGCAATCAGGGTCAGTACATCACTAAATCTATATCGTTAAAAATCCTTATATATAATAAAAACATATGCAATATTGTTTTATTACACATTTATTAGTGTTTTATTGCAAACATGCAATCGAATTTGTTCTCGTAATATCCGATCAATGTTTTGAAGATTTTTGTTTGAAATAGAAAATTTACTAATTTACTAAAAATACAGTAATTATTTCAATTATATTAGACAAGAATTAACACTATATTCCAGGCTATTGAAACGTGTGATTTTATCGTTTCTCATAACAGAGATAATAATATTGGAATAGTTTCTGCTTGTTTCTCTGTTCTTTACTTTTTAAATTAATTTTACTTAAAAGTTATAATAGTTTAGTAATAACGAAATTTTAAAGCATCATAACATATAATAAGCCAAAAAATACTGCCCACATCAGAACGATCCCGTGCAATGTATAAAAAGGGTTCTCACCATCAGCTATTTTTCTAGCAACAAATTTCAGCGTTTCATCTAGTAAAACTACAGGAATAGAAAATTTCATCACAGTTATCCATTCTTCAGGAGACAACGGTGTCACTTGGAATACAGTCTATAAAATACACGGATAAAATATAAATAAAAAATAAAATGTACTAATGTGTCAACATGTAGTAATAATATAACCAATTCAAATAGTGTATAGCATTACATTGGAATTTTCCTAAATTTCATAATTTAATTCCATTCCAGAAATTTCTTGCATTTAGTTTTTAGTTAACATTTTTAATAGTTTACATATTATTTGGCATTTAGAAAAATAAAGTACTATACTTACAGATAGAACATCAACGTGTAGAATAACAAAATGTAGTGTGAAGGATAGTGCCATTGAACCGATCAACCACATATTGGACCATGGTGGCATTGCAATCAAAGACTGATTTTCAGATAAACTACAAAAATTCATATGAACTATAAAGCTTCATAATTTCAATAGTAGCAATACCTGTTCATGGCATTTAACATTTCAATTGTTACAAGCACAGATAAAGCCATAGTCATAGCATGGGGGTCGCTGAAAACTTTGCAATCCACACCTTTGAATTCGTCTCCTCCACCCAAGCAGGATAGGTGATGCGTCAACTGCCAATACGAGAGATGGGGACCGTTTTCTGAGAATATAAACCACCATGCAGCTGCTCCAACAGTGGCGGCGCCTACATAACCACCAATAGCCATGTAACTTAAAATAAAATAAAATATATATGTTTAGTTAATACTCTTTTTATGATAATAAGAACATTTACCGGAAAAATAACCAGCCAGAAATTAAACCTTCATCAGCTTTACGTGGGGGCTTCTCCATAATATCCAAATCTGGTGGATTGAAACCAAGGGCAGTCGCGGGCAAACCATCGGTAACCTTGGATTAAAATATATAATAAATACACAATTATACTATACTGTAATTGAATAGTAAATTATTTATTATATTTTTCAATACTCTTAATATTTATTTTCTTAACATACCAAATTAACCCACAACAGTTGTACAGGAATCAATGCTTCGGGAAGTCCAAGTGCCGCGGTTAGGAAAATTGACACTACCTCACCAATATTTGATGAGATAAGATAGCGAATAAACTGTTTCATATTATTGTAAATGGCACGTCCTTCTTCAACAGCAGATACAATTGATGAGAAGTTGTCATCAGCCAGAACCATCTCAGCAGCAGACTTAGCTACAGCCGTTCCTGAACCCATAGCAATACCAATTTCGGCTTTCTTGAGGGCAGGAGCGTCGTTGACACCATCACCAGTCATAGCAGAAATTTCATTCATACTTTGCAAGTACTCAACAATTTTCGATTTATGTTGTGGTTCTACGCGTGAGAATAATCTCGCTCGAGCACAGGCAGACTTTTGTTCGGCCGGTGAGAGGTCATCAAATTCACGTCCGGAATATGATTTTCCAGTGGTATCTTCATCTTCAGTAAATACGCCAATACGACGGCAGATAGCTTCAGCGGTTGCTTTATTGTCACCAGTAATCACGATAACACGAATACCAGCAGCACGGCATCGTACAATGGAATCAAATACTTCTTTACGTGGAGGATCTAACATTCCCACTACGCCAACAAATGTGAGATTCACTTCATATTGATAGAATTTAGTAGAATCACCAAGATCCATTTGGTCAGGTCTCATTGGACTATCAGCCACGGCTAATGCCAAGCAACGTAGTGTATCACGACCAGTGCCGTACTGTCCTGTAAGGGCCAATATTTTGTTTTTCAGAGCCGATGTTAATGGAACCTTAGTAGTTCCAACGCGAGCATGTGTGCAACGTTCTAAAACACCTTCAGGTGCACCTTTCACAAACAATTTAGGTCCAGTTCCTAAACGGGATGCCTTCAAAGGAGTACAATAAGAAGACATTGATTTACGATCACGAGAGAATTCCAACGTAAATTCTTTCTTCCATTTCGTCTCGATTTCTTGACGAACAGCAATTGCCGCAGAACGCCGATCCAATCCAGATTTGGTGACATTGAAGGGATTCAATTTTTCTGCAAGAACAATAAGAGCTGTTTCCGTAGCTTCGCCGACCTTTTCAAAGCATTGTTTGAATTCATTGTAATCAACTGCTGAATCGTTACACATAATACAGATTGTGGCCAACTCTTGAAGAGTGTCATAACCAGATGCCTTAACACGGCTACCATTGAGGAATAGTTCACCAATAGGTTCATAAGTTGAACCAGTCAATTCGAATTCAAGGAAGCTGCTATCGTTATCCTCTACTTTATCAAAAATAAACATTCGAGACACAGACATTTGATTTGTAGTGAGAGTACCAGTTTTATCTGAACAAATAACCGATGTGCAGCCAAGTGTTTCGACTGATGGCAATGAACGGACGATAGCATTTTTCTTGGCCATACGACGAGTGCCTAAAGCTAAACAAGTTGTGATAACAGCAGGAAGGCCTTCTGGAATAGCGGCAACAGCCAAGGCAACGGCAATCTTGAAATAATAAATAGCACCCTTAATCCAGGATCCACCATGAGCAGGATCATTAAAGTGACCAATATTTATGGCCCACACAGCTACACAAATGATGGAAATTACTTTGGAAAGCTGTTCACCGAATTCATCTAATTTTTGTTGTAGAGGAGTTTTAATCTCTTCAGTTTCGGACATTTCGGTACGGATCTTTCCAATAGCAGTATTCAAACCAGTTCCAACAACTACACCACGAGCTTTGCCCGCAGCGACATTGGTACCTGAGAATAAAATATTCTTTTTATCTTGATTAACTGCACGTGGATCTGGAATTGCATCTGTGTGTTTAATAACTGACACTGATTCGCCAGTCAAAATAGATTGATCGATACGCAATGTAGTTGAATAGATATGCGTAATACGAATATCGGCTGGGATTTTATCACCAACCGATATTTCCACAATGTCTCCTGGTACAATTTCTTTTGCTCTTATTTTTTGTATTCCAGATTTGTCTTGTCGGATAACTTTTCCCATTTCGGGTTCATATTCTTTCAAAGCTTCAATAGCTGACTCCGCATTCCTTTCTTGCCAAACACCCACAACGGCATTTGCAATTAAAATCAGGAGAATTACCAAAGGTTCTACAAATGCTGTGAACGTGTCCTCATGTTCTTCAAAAAGAGCTAATACCTACGATATGTAAATATAAAATATATATGTATGACCGACAGTTCTGAAGGGACATAATCAAAATGAAAATACAAAATTTACTTACGAACGAAATTATTGCCGCTAATAATAAAATTTTGACCAAAAGATCATCAAACTGTTCAAGTACGAGTTGCCATATGGTTTTTCCTAAATGTTTAAATATACAATTAAATTATTAAGTTCTACTTTTTTATTGCTTTCGTTATTGGTGTTGGTCATACCTTCTTCCGTTGGTAGTTCTGTAAAAAGAAGCAAACATTGATTATTATTTTGTAATAAAGAATATATTTAGAGAGAATAAAAAAATAGTGTTGTTGATTGCTTTTGAAGGCCTTGTAATAAAACATGAACAATATTTGCACTGACAAAACTATTCTGCGATATTTAGCAAATTAAAATTTATTATGAAACTTACCGTTTGGACCGTATTTGGCTTGATTTGTTTTAACCTGCTCCAAAGTCAGTCCTCGTTCTCCATCTGTGCCGAAAAAGTTGAGGGCTTGTTCGACGGTTTTCGAATGACCGTCTTCCATAGTTAAATAAATTTAATTACCCAGCAATTCTGAAAAATCAAGAGCGCTAGGTTATTTATCAAAAATGTATAATAAATCTCCACTTTAAAACTGAACAATTAGTTTAATGTTTAATAGGAAGCATTTCATTCTTGTGTTGCAATATTCTCTAGTAAACATTATATATATAAACATACATACATATATACATATATCGGTTTTTTTGTTTAATCTAGAATACGTTTCAAAACCTGATTTCGTTTTGTTAAAAATTTGCCAAATCATTCCTAGTTGTGTTGTAATAAAAGAAATGTCAAAATTAATTACATTCAAGAAATAGGATCGTAACCTAATTAAACATGTTTTAAAAAATCGACAATTACATTGGAGTGTAGACATCTATCTTTAAATTGTATATTCCTTAAGATATTATTTTTAATTTTTACTGAACGTCGATATTCTTATTTTGATGTATTTCTTTGGAATTCGCTTCGCAAATAGCAAGAACCTATCATATTGTGCCATGTGTCCCAATGCATGTTTTACGTATGCAAAATCATGACACTTTTGCGGCAACATCCAAGCTTCTTTGTTTACCTGATTAGCGCATTTGGCAAATGCTTTTCTCAACTGAATACATTCTATATTCTAAAATAAATTACACATATTAATGATTTCAATATATCAATTTAAGAAAATACAGAAGATATATTTGCACACATTAAAATATAAAAACTTACACTTTGCTCAAATAATAAAATATTCGGGTACTTTCACCACAAGGAAGAACTTTGCTAACCTACGTCAGTACAAAAAAATACCACAGAATATTTTTGAAGCAATAATGTTGCCACCTTATTTTTTATATTGAATATTTTTTGAATTTATTTTATCATACACTAATAAATTAAAGAACAAATATAAAGAAGATTGAACTAGAATATTAACTTTTAGTTGTCAACATTTCGCAGAGTTTGGTTTGTGAAATAAATTGCAATTATTTTTTAAATTTAGCAACAATTATATTGAGGTTCTTTTTAATGTTTTTTGTTGTATTTATATTTTAAATTTTGGTACCGTAATCTCCCAAAAAATATATAATAAATATATAATAAATTGATACTTATGATTCATCAGAATTTATTTACATCATCACTAAACGGAAATCCATTTGAAGTAATTTCTCAACTATTTCATAATTCTGATATGATATTTGTATAAGGTGATCTATAAGATATTTCGAAATCTAGTGCCTAAAATGATAGCTGGCCGACCATAAATTCCTAATCTCACATAATTTCTCATAATCTCAATAAAGGTACAAATTTGATATTGTACATATATATCAGATTATCACAAAAGCTATATATTTTATTTAAATAGCTCACTTGAAATCATTCATAGAATGCTTTAAGAGCCCTTATTTGAAATTAGATGTATGAGATGTAAAGATACCCGATGGCATATTTTAAGAACAGAAAACTATAAGTGTCGTATTATGTAATTGCCCGGGCGAGACGTCGTGAAACCAGGGATTCTATAATTTGCTCATTGTTAGTCTGAGCGAAACTATAATTGTTTCATAGATATAAAATTTGTGTTGCATTCACGTTCAGACATACATCATTACGAAAAGTTTAAAGTAGCCAGATCTTAGATCGAATTTAAGATGTATATATAAATACTATTGGCAACTTCACGCACCATAGATCTGTGTATTTAAGAAATACATGGGCAACATGTAGAAATATAATAAGTTATTTGAAGAATCATATGCACGAATTAGCGCTAATACCCTTTAGGGAAATGCTTGCAGTAAAAATATGAATTCCACATTAAAGATTGTCATGAGCTTTAAACCAAATCATTGTATAACGCTACTTTAGTTGCTACTTTAATCGGGATTTAAGTTTTATTATCATTTGTTTAAAATCATGAACGAATACAAAAAATGTTCATCAATAGGAAAATTATTGAGACAAAAAGAACTAATTGATTGGTTTGCACTTAAATATCAATACCAAACCTAGTTCTTAAAGATCTCTACGTAAAATTCACTACAAATAGAAATACACACTCATGCGTGCTTAATGTACCTATCTCTGATATGCGCAGACTCCAAAGGAAATTAGTCTATACGTGTATAGTTCTATATGTGTTTGTAAAATGTATATATATACACATAATATTTAAAAACAACAAATAGTCAAAAACATAGATATATGAATTTGAATGTCACTAAAAAATATCTTCTCTGAAAATATTTTCTCTAGACTCATACATAAATATATCGCTGTGTATATTTAAACATGTCTTTGTATATATGTATATATATATATATATATATATTCATATATACTTCAAACTAGACACAATCCTTGTATATTCAAATAATTATTAAATCTAAAAATATTCTTCCCAGAAAAATTTATAAATTTGAATATATACGACTATTCCACTTATATACGAAGACAGAGAATACAGTTTAAAATTGTTAATATAAGAACATTTTAATCCTATTCCCACAAAGTATTATTTGTTAGCTATATATAACTATATATATGAATGCTGGGTATATTCATTATTTAGATTTGTAACACATGTCTCCATTGGTATATTATAATAATTATTCTACTTCATAATATAATAGCGTAACTTATTCCTGCTACGGGGATCTATATTGGGGACGGGGATATATATCTAATCGGTTCATGAATTCATTTTTAATATAAAAAAAGGTACA
>OX376698.1:11181901-11253921 GCA_947389925.1 Coelopa pilipes | reverse complement strand
TTCGTAAATTCTATTTTGCAATTTAAATATGGGTATGATGGACATAATAGCAAATATAATGAAAATTAAAAAGGAAAAGATGACAATTTTGGTAATTGGTTTAAATAGCTCTGGGAAGTCAACCATAATTAACAGCTTAAAGGCACACGATAAACAGAAGTGTGTTACTGCACCCACAGTTGGCTTCGCGATTGAAGAGTTTCAGAGTTTGTTTAAAAGTCGAGTGTCACAATTTCATAAAATTAATTTTGTATATTGTTCTTTGACTTAGGTCATGGGGTTTCGATAACTACCGTTGATATGTCTGGTACCGCATCTTACAGAAATCTATGGACACATCAATTAGCAGAGTGTCAAGGAATTGTATATGTTATTGATTCAAGTGATAGAATGCGACTAGGTAATTTAGTTGTCCATACATTCTACTAGTTTTGTTTAAATATACATATTCGAGAAATGGTCAAAGAAATATGCTATATATACTGGACTTACGTTACAGTTGTAGTCAAAGATGAACTAGAAAGACTTTTAAAGCATCCTGATCTGGAACGACGACGAATTCCAATTTTATTTTTTGGTAACAAAATTGACTGTGAAGGTTCATTGTCGAGTGTGAAACTTGCAGCAGGTAAATATTACAATATAAGAACTTGCGATAATTATTCCCGTCTTGTTTTTAGCTGTTGGGTTAGATCAAATTAAAAAACACCCATGGCAAATAGTATCTAGTAATGCAATATTGGGCGAGGGGCTTGAAGAAGGCGTTCAATGGCTTATACATCAAGCGCGACTCTCTTTGTGGCATCCCATTGATCACTAACGCATTATTATTTTATACAATTCGCGTGTCTGATTAAGAATGAATGACATGTATATTTAATATTTAATAATATATTATAATAATTATGTTTTGTTTGTTTTTCAATAGAATCCATGCATTAAAAAAAATGACAACGGAAAAATTAACTATGGGTATTTTTTAATGATTCGATTATTATTAGTGCAAACGTTGAATATTGTTATTGGTGGAATAATTTTTATACTCCAATATTGAAAGACATAAAATTGTTATAAAGAGGCAATGAGAGAGTTTAACGTTGTTATATTCGTAGTGCATAATTATACTATCACAGAAAGGGTTTGAGCATTAATACAGCTCAGAATAAAAAGACATACAACTTTGCTTAAAGTTAACAATTATTGTCCTTGATCTATTTCCAAAGGTCTTTAAACTAAATAAACTATCAAACCTTAAACATAAAATAAAAAAAAAACCTATTAAAAAAATACTTAGATTAATAGAACATCATAAAGAACAAATAAAAACCTCTAGCTACCTATGTGATTTGATTTGATGTGACCTTGATTTAAATCATGACAATGCAGTAGCCCCATGATATACAGCAGTGTTAACCTTTCATATAATTTTCTTTTCATAATGACTTCTTTTGTCTGTCACGCAGACTGTATATGATAACCACTGTCCATGGAGCTACTTGAACGACGTTGTATTTCACAATTAATGCGAATACCTTTTCTTAATCAATGCATAAAATACATAGATGCAATTCATAATAAATGGATACAATTTTACTGATTTGATTAAACGGAAATTTTTATAACGAGATATATATCGAACTGCAAAAAAGTCAAAGGAGAGAGGCCTAGACTATAAGATCTGAACAAGCTAGGAATACAGATACAATAAACTTCTAAAACGCAGTTCCTTACCTCTCAGTAATAATAATTAAATAAAGAATTTACGGCCTGATTGGCAAAAACGAAGCGCAAACGAAACTACCGATTTCTACACTTTTTCTGTTCCAGTATGTGACTACAGTGATTATTACTCGTGATTATTACTTTTACAAACATTTCTATGTATCTGAACACATATTTGATAATATCAGTAGTTTCAAAAAGAATATATGTATTTATAGAATATGTGTTCAGATACAAAGAAATGTTTTATATATAGGAATATACTCTCTTTGAAGCAACGATTGTGTGCAATAACTGTCAAAAATATTGTTTACTTTTTAAAAATATAGTATGCTCTACTTCGATGTGATATGTTATATTTGACAATTTATTAATTTTGCAAGTTTTAATTTTGATTATCTATACAGATCACAACAAAGTCATGTTGTGAAAAATGAGTCTTAATGCACTTTTAAATGTAAGTATTTCGCAGTTTGCAAAGCTCGACAATATTTAATAAATGTACAAATTCATATTTTTTTATTGGTTTAATTTTGAAATATAGTTTATTACAATCTGGCCCCTTATTTTTTAACTCAACTGCCAATGCTAGGTGTTCCCAGTTTTCTGTTGCTAAATACCATACGATTCAATACAAAATTTTGTAGATTTGATTGGTTTTTGATATATCTTTGCTCTGCATTTGGTATTTTAAAATTTTTTTTTTCTTTTTAACGTTTTACGAAAAAAATTGAATAATCATACTTTTCATCATACAAGAACGCAAATAGTAGTACATTTAAATGGTTCGGATCAAATTGAGTGAACCCTGTGTATAGATTGTAGGAATTCAGTTACTACAGAAAATTTTTAGAGGAGTGGTGCATTTGTCCTGGAAGTGTAATATTGAGTTTCTAAATATTTATATATTTTAAATTGTGTGAATTCTTTAAACAAAAGGAACTTAGTAAAATATATTATTATGGCTGACTTGGAGGCAGTTTTGGCCGATGTCAGTTATTTGATGGCTATGGAAAAATCTAAAAGCACTCCAGCGTCCAGGGCCAGTAAGAAGCTTGTATTACCTGATCCAAGGTAATTCAGATTTCTAAATAATTCTACATGAAAATCCGTTAAAAGTTTAAAATGCAAAGAATTTTATATATTTTTGAACACTAAACGTAAACATGAAATCATATGTACATGCAATTCAACAAAAAATGTGAATAGTCCCTGTTTTTAATTATTTTTTATGTATATTAGAAAGACTTCACTACAACAATCAATTATAGATATTACAGGAGAGCTTGTTTATACATATTTTGAAGTGTTTTCCAGGCGAAAAAAAAAAACTGAATATTTCCTTCATCGTCATATATTGCCAGCTCTAGATCCTGTTGCGAATGTTAAACATGAAAAAACAAGAATATATTTACGACCATCTATGTTGTATTTAAAAAATTATATATATTAATGTGGTATTGTTTTTGTTTTCAGGCATTATACCTTACATCAAATTTTCCAAAACATAATTTAACATTTTCATTAGGTTTTGTATTAGAAGATTATTATTTGTTTGATCGTATAATATGTATTCATTATATATTTTTATTAAATATATAAATTTATAAATCTTGGACGTTTATAATTGTTGGTATTCAATATCTTTCATTTCTCTTTTCAGTGTCAGAAGCGTTATGTATAAATATCTCGAGAAAGAAAACGAGTTGAATTTTAATAAAATATTCAATCAGGTTTTGGGTACGTGATTATTGTTACTATTGAATAACAAAAATAATGTAAATAAAAATGTTTTGCAGGATATCTTCTATTTAAAGATTTTTGTGAAAATGATTCAGATGAACCGATACAGGAGTTAAGATTTTATGAACAGGTATAGATATCTCTACCTCTATATTTTTCAATAACAATATTATAAATATATCAAATATATTTTATATATCCCATATATTTGTAACTATAAACATTGTGATAGTGAGACAGAATCATAAAAATGGGATTAATGTTACGTATTTGTTACATATTTAGAAATATTTGATGATAGTATAAGACTGCAAAATAATCCATTTAGTAATTATTGTTATTGTTGTTGTAAATATTGTTTTGGTTATATTATTATAGATATTTTGTAAATTGTTGTGGTTTGACTTAGATATATATTTAAAATTACATTGTCTTATCCATGAAGTATGATAATTATTATATCTTGTTATATGTCGTATTATTTTTATGTATTTGTCATTTTGTATAGATAAAAATATTTTCAAAAACAGAAAGCTATGAAGAAAGAAGAAAATTGGCTAGAGAAATATACGATGAATTTATAATGGAAGAAATGCTTTCGCACACATATGTAAGTTATAATAGTAAAGAATTCTTATAAATATGTCATTATGTCATTATTATAGGAGTACTCAAAAGAAGCTGTTGCGGACGTTCAAAAGTATTTATTAAAGAATGAAGTACCGACAGGTTTATTTGAGGTATATTATATTTATATATACATAGTTTATTTATTTAAACTTTTATTTATTTTTGAAGCCTTATATAGAAGAAATTTTCAGTCATCTTAAAGGAAAGCCATTTAAAAATTTTCTTGAAAGGTAGTCATTAAAGCGTTCCATCTCTTTGCAATATTTAGTAATAAAAAAATAAATACATTTTAGTGACAAATTTACTCGGTTTTGTCAATGGAAAAATATGGAACTTAATATACAGGTTTGTAATTATCACTTTATTAAACGAAATATTTAATTAATATGAAACCATATAAGAAAACTACAGTATTTTTCACGAAACTCTTTAATAGTTGCAATTTTTCATTAGAATTGTTGTCACGTTTCTTCAACAATTAAATATATCAGGGTTTGAATGTTTAATTTATTTATATATATACCGTTTATCAATCAGTGTGTCTACATTTGTTAAGTTTTTTAAAACGTTTCATTGGTTTTTTTAGTATATGCTCTTGGGAAATTATTTTTTGTACTTAGCCCTTCTAATTCTCTATGTCAACATTATTTTTATAAATGTACATAATATTTGTATATTACATTTCGTTAATCTATTTGCTCAGAGGCAGATTTGTGAAAAATACTATAAAATTTATGACGACAAATTCTAAAAAATGTTTGTTTTTATGATAGTTAACTATGAATGACTTCAGTGTCCACAGAATAATTGGTCGCGGTGGTTTTGGAGAGGTTTATGGATGTCGAAAAGCAGATACTGGAAAAATGTATGCTATGAAATGTTTAGATAAAAAGAGGATTAAAATGAAACAAGGAGAAACGCTTGCGTTAAATGAACGCACAATGCTTCAAGCTGTTAGCACTGGTGTAAAGTTTTATCGCAAATTAATATAAACTTTCAATCAAAAAACTCTTATTTAGGCTGACTGTCCCTTTATTGTATGCATGACATATGCATTTCACACACCTGACAAATTGTGCTTCATATTAGACTTAATGAATGGTGGCGATTTACACTACCATTTGTCGCAACATGGCGTCTTCAATGAAGATGAAATGAAATTCTATGCTGCAGAGGTAGGTTCTTTAATAACGTTATTTGTTATTAGGAAAATGGTCTTAAATTCGTAAACATTTTTATTTATTTAGGTAATTTTAGGATTAGAGCATATGCATAAGCGATTTATTGTGTATAGAGATTTAAAACCTGCGAATATACTATTGGACGAAAATGGGCATGTACGTATTTCTGATCTTGGACTAGCATGCGATTTTTCACGGAAAAAGCCACATGCTTCTGTTGGGACACATGGCTACATGGCACCAGAAGTTTTATCTAAAGGTACAACATATGATTCGAGTGCAGATTGGTTTAGCTTTGGATGCATGTTGTACAAACTTCTTAAAGGCCATTCGCCATTTAGACAGCACAAAACCAAAGATAAACACGAAATCGATAGAATGACGCTAACTATGGTAAATAACGGAAAACCTCATCTTATATTACTTAACACACTTATATTTTAGAATGTTGAACTTCCTGATTCATTCAGTCAAGAGTTAAAAAATCTACTGAATTTATTACTTCAGCGTGAAGTAAGCCGACGTCTCGGATGTATGGGGCACGGGTATAAGATCTCGTATACATAAAATAATCTAATCTGAACTAATCCATTCATTTAGTGCTGATGAGGTGAAAATGCATCCATTCTTTTCGGGTATAGACTGGCATCAAGCCTACATTCAGAAATACACACCCCCATTAATACCACCAAGGGGTGAAGTGAATGCAGCCGACGCTTTTGATATCGGTTCATTTGATGAAGAGGACACCAAAGGTATTAAGCTTACTGATGCAGATCAGGAGTTATATAGAAATTTCTCATTAACTATATCTGAAAGGTAAATCATTCTAGTATTCTAGATTTATATTAATTAATAATTTTTAAGATGGCAACAAGAAATTTCGGAAACAATATTTGATACCGTAAATATAGAAACTGATAAATTAGAACAGAAAAAAAAGGCCAAACAAAAGCTTCATTTCGATGCGGATGAAAAGGAGTCAGATTGTATTCTTCATGGATATATGAAAAAACTTGGTGGATCATTCGCGTCACTTTGGCAAACAAGATACGCAAAATTATATCCAAACCGGTAGAAAAAATTATATTATATGATATTTGTTCAGATATAATTAAAATGGCTTTTTTAAATCTTGATTCAGTTTGGAACTACATTTTGAGAGTGGTAATAACAAACCAGAATTAATATTCATGGATCAAGTAGAAGAAATTTCATCAGACTTTGTTCACTACAAAGGTGAACAATGCATTCAAATACGAGTGAATGATGGAACTCGGGACTGTAGAATAATTTTAACTAACTCAGTAAATATTATTGATATAACGACAGTTATGTAATTAATAATACATATTTTTTTAGGATGAAATAGGCTTAAAGGAATGGGCGTTTTCTCTTCGGTCTGCGCATAAAGTTTCGCAAGAACTTTTAGGATCCATGGCAAAAAAAGCGGGTAAAATTTATGGAAGTGAACGAGAACCTGGAAAATCAATGTTCATTATATGTGGCAATAATTCAACACCAAAAACTTCGAATGGCAGTAATTAGCAGGCATGATAATTTATATATACCAAAAATTAATAAATGAATTGTACGTTTAAATAAATTTTGCGGATCAATAACCATCGATAATAAAATGATCAAATTTATAAACTTTTTTATATTCGCTTCTCTGTTTAGTATGTATACTGTACTATACCCGTTTAAGTTTAAATAGTTTTATTTATTTATATCAACCTACAAATACAAAGTAACCAACAAAACAAGACCTTGATAACTTTTAAGTAATTGATATTTTTTTTTGTAAGAAATTATAATTAATACAATACACATATATTTTTATTTGCAATGGCACCTCAAGCGGTTCGTTATCAAAATTCACAATTCAATATTTTGTATACATTTTAAACAGTTGACCAAGTAATTATATGAAACACAAGATATTTTTTATTTTTGTTGAAAATGTGTTTATTTACTGAACATTTAACTAATATTATTCAATGGTTTTATATAATGAAAATATATAATATGATTTACAGAAATACATATTGCGGCTATGTTCTGCCACTTTTTATCTGTGATTATGCCATTGATTAGAGGATGTTCCATTTTGTGAATACGGAGGTGGGTACAACGAATTATGCTGGTTACCAGTTTGAGCTACAGTAGGCATCGTTGGCCAGCGCATATAATACGGATGTGCACTCATAGGATTGGATTGTGCATTACCAAAACTATGAAAATGTGGATGATAATGTGGTTGAGAACTTGAGTAAGAGCCATGTGAAGAATGATATCGATGTGGATAATCATATGTAGTTGCAACGTTGTTGTCGTACATTGAATCATAGTATTGAGAATATTGCGTCGGTTCTCGGCTTGGTATAAATGAATTTGTTGTTTGTTGATTAGCACCAACTTCTGGAATTTTATTACCATAATGTGAATGTTGGAGATTATAAACGGAAACGTATGGGTCCTTATGTTGATGAAGCTGTTGCGTCATTGGTAGTTGATCTGAGTATTGCTGTAGGGGCTGTTTTACTTGGGACGATATCTGCGATGACTGTTGTTGTTGTTGCGGCGCGCTCAGGGTATTATAATTTGAACTTAAGCTGTCTGTAACTAATATAAATATTTATTTTATATAGCATATAAAAAAAATTTAAGATATAACTTAGCTTTTATCTTATTTAACAATGTAAAATAAAATATTACCTTGGGATGTGCTGCAGGTATATAAGGAATTATCTAACATATTATTTGATGCAATATCGTTTTTCACATCGGCTGTATTAGGAATTTGGGTTTGAGATTTTTCTAGACTTTTGACGCTTTTGCTGTTTGTATGAGGCTGTAGAAATGAGGACATTGTATTTGAAATATCTTTTTCCTCGGATATACTGGAATTAGAAAAGTTTGGAAACACATCTTGGCCAGTGTTTTCGGTTGTAAACTTCTTCGAGTTAGTAATACTATTCTGGTCAAATGTTGTACTTCCGCTCTGGGATGTGGAAGAATTTACTACTTTAGTATTTGAATTTGATGAATTTAAATTTGATTCTTTCCCATATCCAAATTCCTCATAATTATCCACTTTTTTAATGGGTAATGTAGATTTTCCAATTTTAGGTGAAAAATTAGATTGTAGCACTTTTTTAGGAGGGGTTTTTAATTTTGTATTCGAATCATCATTAACAATGACTACATCATTCTTATCGTCGTTGCTTCTCTCTGCTTTTAGACTTGGTTTTATTATTCCACCTGAAAAATATGTGTCAATAGTATTACATTATATTATGAATATCAAATAAAAATTCTGACCAATGAACAAATAATATTATTAACAATTATATAAAGAATACCTTTCGCAGCTGAAGAACAACCTGTAGAATTTTCAAAATTGTCTTTTGATATACTACTTGTCTTTGACGATGAGTTATTAGACTCCGAAGTTATGTCAATAACAGCCTCTTTTTCATATTTAGGTGTTTGATTAACCTTACTGGATGTGCGTATTGCTATAATTTTACCACTTTCTAATTGCATGTAAATTCCTTTTGGGGACTTCAAAACCATTACTCGCTGACCAGATTTCAAAATAATGTTCGATTTATCACTTGAGTTTGTGGGTATAACCACATCTAAAAACCAATAGCAATTTAAAAAAATATTTCTTGGAAGTATTAATATATAATGTATAAATACCCAAAGGAAGTGTCATTTCTTGTGCTGTCATTCCTTGTCGCTGCCATACCTCAGCTGGTATCCAACGAGTTGACCTAATCCCTGTATTTTTAAATACACTTTGGGTTTTCATTGTTTGCATTGGTCGTACCTGAAAATATTCATATATTTTAAGTTCATCGTTTTTTATAGGCAGTTCTTTTCCTTACCGAAGCGACTGGTCTGTTAACCACGGTTCCATCATTTCGCACAATACGGTATTGGAGCTTATTTGTTTGATAGTTGAAAACTTGTTTTGATGATGCTTTCTTTTCTAATTCATAACCGCGCTGCGCTTGTCTTTTCTCAGCCTGTGAGAGTTTCTTTTCTTTACGATCAATAAGCAAGCTTTCATGATAGAAAGGTTCTTTAGACAGAGATGCTCGATGTTGTTCAACCATTTTCTGAGTTATAATATCAGAATAGGAATCTATTGGTTTAGAGAATTCTGTGCTTGATTGATTTGCATCAGTTTCAGTGTCAAAATCATAACAAAGATTTGTTACATCCTTCATCGATAAATGCGCATCCGGGTTGCATTCATCTACGACACGATCAGACATTCCCTGCTTTTTGACCTGTCTGTCATATATTTTCTTTTCTAAGCATTTATCCATCACAATCCGGTACACAAAACAAGGTTTTTGTTGTCCATACCTATTCAAAAAATATAATAAAATAAAACTAATGTTGTATATGAAGGTAGTCTTTGATATTTTATCTAAAATGTCTTCGGTTAGTTTTTATAAAAACGTTTGAAAAATTGAACAACAAAAATCATTATTATAGAAAAAATAAAATAAATAAAAGCCAACGTTTAAATAAAACCATTAATTATTTTCTAAATGAGAAACAAGATTTACTCTTACCTGTAAATGCGATAAACGGCTTGTGTGTCATGACATGGATTCCAACTAGCGTCAAAAACAATCACACGATTTGCACCAACTAAATTAATACCGAGTGAACCGGCTTTCGTTGAAATTAAAAAAAGAATAAAATCGGCGTTAGAATTAAAATCATTTACAAGTTTTTCACGTTCCTGGGAAGTAGTTGACCCATCAAGACCTAAAAAAAATATGGTTGTTAAAATTATAGATTTATGAACAAAATATTAAGCCGACATACGAAAATAGGAAGCATTTCTTGCCCAGCACTTGCCAGAGTGTGGAATGGGTGTAGATTGTAAAAATTTTTCAATTAGATTTAACGTCAAAAGACTTTGACTGAATACCAATACTCGATCACCTTGTTTAATGCTTTCATTTAAAATGCAAAAGAATATTTCCATTTTTGGGGAGTTTTGGACTAAATTAGGTTCGTAACCTTTCATTATATCAATTGCCCAATCATAGGGAATGCCATCTTCACCTTTTACTTTCAAAGATTCTTTTTCAAAATTTTGAGAACCGTTGTTATTAGGTGAAGATAGTGAAGACATTGAACTTGGATGAGAAATCGTCGATGATGACGATTCATTCAAACTGTCACTTTGCTTGAAAATGCCTTTACGTGTTGTTGATGTTTTCTTCTCGTCAGTATTATTCATTATTTGATTAATAGCTACGTCAATATCTGTTTCGACTGTTTTTATTTCCTTGGTATCTAAATCAACAATCTGTGAAGAACTATTTGAAATTTCCATTTCACTAGTCTTTTTAACAACCATTCCAACGTAATCGGGACGTAATGGGGAACCTATGTCGTTGCACAAAGGTTGGTACCCATAATATGGAGTATTTGAATCATGCCAATAGTTATTTCCGTTTCCTTCAGGGGCATAGGTTCCCGTGTTATTGCACTGATAGTAAGTTTGAGTATAATACTCGTTTCCATAGCTAAAAAAAAAAAATCATTATATCACGAAAAAAATAGATGTTGGGAATTAATTATTACTTGAAAAATTTTTCAACTTGTACTCACTCACCTTTTATTAAGATTAACATTTTCCATATTTCGATATTCCGATTTCGAAACAGGCAACTGATCTTTAGGCATAGAGAGAGGGTCATGAAAACTGGCATCTGGAGGCTTTAAATCTTTAATTACAGTTTTTGATCCAATGTTCGTAGCTGTTATCTGAGGTTCTGTATTACACAGCTTTGTTTTATCATTAAAATTACTTACAGACAACGACTTTTCATTTTTATCCAAATTATCTTTTAATGAAGTTGAAATATCTGGAGAACCTTCGGCATCATCAATTTCTAAATCTAAGTCAGTCTCTCGTTTTTTCAGGAAATTATAAAGTACATCCGGATGATTCCAAATTTTACAGCACACTGCAAATGCTTTTAGAGGGTTGGGTACAGTCTTTTTACGAACCACATCATTCATAAAAGTATCATATAGTTTTCGTTGAAATGATGTCATTTTGGTTAGTATAACATACTCTAACTTTTGTGGTAATGATTGCTGTAAAACGACATGTGATCGTCTTTGAACAAAACCGACTAATAAAGAATGTAATACGTGAGCTCTGTATCGCATTAGTTTTATATCTTCCGGGGTGGAATCAATGCATTGACCATTTTGTATAGGCCTCTCAAACATGTTACTGAACTCGGTTCTAGTACCCAAATAATTTGGACGAACAAAATCGACCATGCACCAGTATTCCAATAAATTATTTTGTAGCGGATATCCTGTAAGCACAATTCGTCGACGAGTTCGTATTTGTTTAAGAGCTAAAGAAATTCCAGCATGAGAATTTTTTATACGATGTCCTTCATCGCAAATCACCAAATCTGGACCAGGTTTCACCAGTGCTTTGTATATACTTTCGCTAAGTCGTTTATTGGCTTCGGTTTCTATTTTTTCCGTTGCCACGTGTTTTCCAACTCGCCGTTTTCGATTTGGTATTAATTTCAATGCAAGCAATCTAAATAATTCATAACCCATTAGAAGGACTCCACCTTCTTCGGCCCACTTCAAAATAACTTTTGCACGAGCACTCAATGTTTTTTGCTGATCATTTAACACAAAAACGTTGAATGTACGCGGTCGAACCTCCTCTGGATTATAAGATTCCTTAGGTGTCCACATGTTAAACTCAGATACCCAATTCTGCAAAGTGTTGATTGGCATAACACAAAGAACCGTTTTTGAATCAGTGTGTCTTAAAAATATATCACAAAAACAAACCACTTGTAAAGTTTTACCCAAACCCATAGAATGTGCTAAAATACACCCAAATCCTGTTGAACTATTGAATCTTTTAGTGGATTCAATAATATTATCAAATAGAAAACGCACACCACCTATTTGATGCGGTTTTATGGTTTTAGCAATCTGTGGAGCAACAAAAATGTCTTCCTCTCCCTCCGGATGACCTATGTTCACTACAACTCGACCCTGTTCATCGGGAACATTGTAAGCGTCTTTGACATGTAGTCCACTGTTATTGGGATCATCCTCAGTTTCTTCTTCAATGTCTTCTTCCTCGTCATCCGATAACAAAATGCAATCATCTTCAGATGAACTATCCTCAATTGTGACAACATCATTGATAGGTAGTTCTGGTGTAGTAAGTACATCATTGTTCGATATGGTACTGGTGTTTGTAAAACTTGAATCTTTATCCTTACTTAAAGGGCTGTCAATATTGGCTGATTGGTTGTTATTGCCCTCGGAACAGGAACCATATATAGCGGAAGAACATGTAGATGTGCTGTTTTCTACAGGACTATCATCTAAAATATCTGTTACCTTTGCGAAAGTGTTGCCACTTTGCAGAAGTGAAATAACTCGATTCTGTGTGCGTACATTTTGCTTGTTCACAGCAGTTTGTCTCTGATATTCACGAATTAGTTTCTGTTGCTCGGCGACGCGAGCTAAACGTTCTGATTCCTCTCTTTGCGCTACTAACGTATTAGTATCTAATTGGTTTTCACCCATAACATCACGGATATTTTTTCGTAAATTTGCTATTTTCTTTTCATCAGTTAACGTATTTGATCGCTTTTTAGCTTCACTGGGAAATTCATCATCTATTTCATATTTTCTTTTAACTCCTGCCACAGCTTCAATAGAGTTTGCATCAATAGCATTTATATCATTTAGGGTACTTTCCTCATAATTAGTAATACTATTTTCAGTTAAACCTACATTCTCAGACAAAGATGAATTGATATATGGTTTTTTACCATCTTTAATTTCTCCAAATTGACCCAAATCAATGTCTAACATTTTTTGAGCATCATTAAACTGTTCTTTGGAATTGCTGGAAACTGAATCAATTTCATCTTTTTCACTTTTACAACTTGCAGTATTTATGTTACTCAAGTCACCTGGAGACTCATTACATGCTAGTGGGTCTTCCATTATTTTATTTTCAATAGACGTCTCATTTGCAACGGCAGTAATAGCGGGATATTCCATTTCATCAAATTAAATTTTCAAAAAATTATTTATGTATTCGAGTTTGATATGATTCCTATAAAAAAAAAAGAAAACTCATTATATATAAATAAGTCGGTACTTGCGGACGGTTCTTTGAAGTAAACTTCTGAAATAATGAAGAAAAATTAAGTACCACAACCTAAATTTTCAGATAAAGATGAATACGGTTTTTAACATCCTTAAATTATACAACTTAACCCATAACTTTATAACAGAACATTTTTTTAAACAAAATAAAATCGAATATTGAATTTTTTCATAAATATACAAACAGTAAGAAATAAAATGCCAAATCATGTATAACAATTTTATTAGTCTCGCAGTGCCCAATAGTCATGGTAAAAGGATATAAAACAAATAAATCGTATTATGAAACAAAGAGTATTAAAAGCGTTTAAGGGAAGTATCTTTACAAAAGTAATGCCAAATAATTAGACGCAATAATCTACGATCTAATACATATTAATTTATTAAAAATATAAGTACATTTATTCCAAAGTAAGTTAATCGACTTACATATTCAATTTGTTTTATATGTCTTAAAAGCTATCCATGATATCAAAGCCTTTGGAATAACATGTTATACAAAATTTAGAATTTACAGTACCATTTAAAAGATAAATAAATATTTTTTTTTTATTTTTTAATTAACTATATAAAATAATTTATGAATTAAATTAGATGACTTAGAAATAGTTGAAAATGTAGTAGTAAAAACTGAAATATCGCAATTTTCATTTAGTATGCACAATTATTTTTATATCTAAGCAATGAGGGTATATACATACACAGTGTTTAACTAGAAACAAAAGTCATAATTATCTGTACTGAACAAATTGCACTCACAATAAAAAAAATAAAACTATATTATGTTTTCATGCTGCACCATGTTCATGTAAAAAAGGATGTGAACAATACACTTACACATTAATGACAATATGCCGTGGGAATATAATTTTATCCTTTATCGACACGGCAAGAAAATTAGGATTATGCCATTCAACACCTAAATAATTCAGAAGTTAACTTTGAAATTGTTTGTGTATTGTACTTACATTTCTTTAAAACCGTAGTCTATTGAGAAAAATCACTTTAAAATCAACAATTTAAAAATATATTAACTTAAACATTTTGTCAATATAGTTTACAACAAACCATGTACTTGTCCCTTTTCTGATGATTATTACAGGGTTGCATTTAAAGATCGATTACAACAAATATTCGAAGCAGATTATTCTAATATTTTTTTTAGGTATGATAATATCAAAACTATTTATTTTAAAATAGTATTAATAAAACAATAGTTTAACAACATTAAAATCAACAATTAAAATATATATTCTCTTAAACATTTGTCAATATAGTTTACAACAAAACATGTATTTTACTTTTCTTGTGATTATTACAGAGTTGCATTTAAAATTTCAATTATAACAGTACACATTCGGCACACATTACTCTAATCTGTGCTTTCGGTTTGTTAATTGTGTAAACCATTTTTATTTTTTTTTTAAATTTATAGTTTAAGAACTTTTTATAGCATAGATATGAAACAAATTTGAAACTAAATTTTGCGAATTTGTTATTTTTTACACTTTTTTTATATTTTTTATAGGCCGAAATAAACTAATTGGATTTATACAACAGGTATATATAAACAGTGGAGCATTTACGTAAATACCGACATTTTTTTATATTTATTTAATTATTTTAATAGCATACAAATTGGGATTTTATGAATCGGATAGATATTTGATAAATTACACTGTAATTATATAAGATAATTTTAAATAATAGAAAATAAACAGAAAATAAATACAATATAATAGAAATTTTATATAATATATAATATAATATAATATAATATAATATAATATAATATAATATAATATAATATAATAATATAATATAATATAATATAATATAATATAATATAATATAATATAATATAATATAATATAATATAATTGCTTAATACTAATAATCATATTATTTATTGTATTTTTGTACTATATAAAACTTTTCCATTTTTGCATGATGATGGATATAAAATTTAACAAGTGTTTTGAAAAGTCTAGACTGTTATCTACATGTTAAATACAGAAGTATTAACAAAAAATGATATGATTTCATGATAAAACAGAATATTTAATCTTGAAAACAAAACTGTTACAAACAACAGGAGGATGTTGCATGAGCAATTTTTTGAAACAATCTATATTTGTCAATATATATATATATATATATGTATATCATAATCATTATAAGTACTCAATTATTACATCTATGGTTATACAGATTTTAATTTTCAATGGACAGTAGTGTTTACTACACTTTTTAACAGAAAAAGTAAGTTTTCGATTTATAAGAAGATTTGCCATGCATTTATAATAAAAACCTAAAGTATAATAAAACTTGAGTTACTCAAGAATCGTAGATGATTATTGGTTTGTTTGGTTTTTTGGTTTAACAGATTATATGTTTACTGACGAATATATTTTGAATCGAATAGTTTAAAGTTCTTATAAAATACAATTTGGACTGAATATGTTACTTACATTTTTTATTTGATATGTAGACACTGTTTGCACCCACAGAAGATATTGTTTCAAATATTATCTGTAATACTGTGCGTATAGTGAAAGTTCTAAAGATTGGTCGGTGGATTCGTTTGTTATAAATAAATAACAATAACAAATAATTATATGTACATATAAACATTAATAATTCAAAAGGTTTGTGAATTCAAGCTATATTAAATTCCATTGAATATTTTAAAGCAATTATTTATGATATCTTGTGTTTATATTTTTACGATAATTTTGACAAAATCAAATAACGTGTTTTAACTGTTTATATAAAATTACATGCCACCAATAATTGGCTCGTGACTAAGGGAACATACATATCCTACCACCCATTAATGTGACTCATAGACCGAAGTGAATTTTTTGATTGATCCAATTCGTGTTTACATTTTTATTTAACTTGACAATATCCCAGATATTTTAGTATTTTTATTAAACTATATACATAAAAAATCCTTAGTGCAAGATATCCGTAAGGTATCTATCAAGTTTTATAACTAATATATCTAACAATAAAATTGTGAAGAATACGACGCATTAATAATTGCTTTGTCATTTGTACAGAATGCACATTTGCGACTTTATATATCCAATATGATATCATGACTTTAATCAAGTATGGTTCAAATATGTAATGGATTATGTATATTAATATGCCGAGGGTTATATTAAATACATTTATCGTGTGTAAAAGTCTTAAAAGTGGGAATGTATTTATTAGAACATATATATTGAATTTTTCAATTTCTTCCCAACAGCCGATACAATGATGGACAACTTGAAGAGTTTTCTTAAACAAACTGGTAAAGAGTTTTTAAATGCTGCAAGTGAAGCCGCAATGGGTGCGGCTACCGAAGTTGTTGGCAATGCGATTAATGAAATTTTTATCAAAAAGGAATCGGAGGAGAAACGTGTCTTGCCAAGTATTAAAAATATGCGTGTTGTGAGTACTAATTTGGCATAATTTATAATTTATAATTACACATGTTCATGCGTAATATATAGCTTGGGGAGCAGGCTTCTGGTTTCCGGCAACATACTGAAGTACAAGACTTTGGTAATTTACGCAATATGTGCCTTAATAATGGAACCCTCTTTGAGGATCCTTTATTTCCTGCATGCGATGAATCGCTCATGTTTTCACGACGTCCTGATCGTTATATCGAATGGTTACGTCCACATGTGAGTAAATAACTCTTTATATTAATAATACTTATGATTTTATTCTATAGGAAATTGCAGATGATCCACAATTCTTTGTGGAGGGATATTCGCGGTTTGATGTCCAGCAGGGCGAGCTAGGTGATTGTTGGTTGCTAGCTGCTACAGCCAATTTAACACAGGATTCCAATTTATTCTTCCGTGTTGTGCCTCCAGACCAAGGATTTGAAGAAAACTATTGTGGAATGTTTCATTTTTGTTTTTGGCAGTACGGAAAGTGGATAGATGTGGTTATCGATGACCGATTACCCACATATCATGGAGAGCTTTTATATATGCATTCTACAGAAAAAAATGAGTTTTGGAGTGCATTATTAGAAAAGGCTTATGCAAAGTATGATATTCATATTTTTTTGTTTTTAAATTACAATGTTGTTAACAATATCCATTCAGGGAATATGAAAAAAAAAAAAAAAAATAATAATATTGATCTGGTAACTAGAAAACAGTATAAAAACGTATAAAATACGAAAGGTTTCCAAACTGAAAATATGATATTTGAGAATGTAAAAATATCATTTCCGAATATTAACGATTGATATATACTCAGTTGTTATTCTATAGTAGAAGTAATTACTGATCTATTTAAATTAATGTTTTTATTTTGTTTTTGTTTTTTTTTTTTATTATATTATTGTAGACTTCATGGATCATATGAAGCTCTTAAAGGTGGATCTACCTGTGAAGCGATGGAAGATTTTACTGGTGGTGTTACTGAATGGTATGATCTTAAAGAAGCACCATCAAACCTATTTAGCATATTACAAAAGGCTGCCGAACGTAGCTCTATGATGGGATGCTCTCTAGAGCCCGATCCTAATGTTTTAGAAGCCGAAACTCCGGAAGGATTAATTCGTGGTCATGCGTACTCAATCACGAAAGTTTGTTTAGTTGATATCATAACTCCTAATCGCCAGGGTAAAATTCCCATGATACGCATGCGAAATCCTTGGGGTAATGAAGCAGAATGGAATGGACCATGGAGTGATAGTTCCCCCGAATGGCATTATATTCCTGAAGAACAAAAAATGGAAATTGGTCTTACCTTTGATCGGGATGGCGAATTTTGGATGTCATTTCAAGATTTTCTAAATCGCTTTGATAGAGTTGAGATTTGCAACTTGTCCCCAGATTCGCTTTCTGAAGACCAAGTTAATAAAGGTAAAAGAAGATGGGAAACGTCAATGTATGAGGGACAATGGACTCCGGGTGTTACAGCTGGTGGTTGCCGTAATTTTCTTGATACTTTTTGGCACAATCCGCAATATGTAATATCTTTAGTCGATGCCGATGAGGAAGATGATGACGGAAAATGTACAGTAATAGTTGCTTTAATGCAAAAAAATCGTCGATCCAAGCGTAATATGGGCATGGAGTGCCTTACTATTGGTTTTGCTATATATCATTTAAGAGACTCTGATCTTGAAACGAGGCCACAAGGACTAAGTTTTTTCAAGTATCGTGCTTCAGTGGCACGTTCTCCACATTTTATTAATACACGCGAGGTTTATTTCCAACATTATCTATATACTTTCAATCGTATTAAAACTAAACTTTTAAGGTTTGTGCTCGGTTTAAATTGCCCCCTGGACATTATTTAATAGTTCCATCTACTTTTGACCCAAATGAAGAGGGTGAATTTATTATTCGTGTATTCTCGGAAACTCAAAATAATATGGAGTAAGTACAAAATAAGTAGAGGTTTATAATAAGATAATATATTAATATTTATGGATTATACAATAATATTTAATATTTGAAAATTTAGAGAAAATGACGACCACGTTGGTTATGGAGATGTTGATGATAGAGTAAGTAATGATAACCAGTAAGTTTATTTAATATATAAACTGATATATTTTATGCTGTAGATAACGCCAAATATACCGCCACCAAGAGCAGAGGATAAACAACGAGATAATCTACGTAGACTATTTCAGAGTGTGGCAGGTGCTGACATGGAAGTGGATTGGATGGAACTCAAACGAATTTTAGATCATTCAATGAAAGATGGTGGGTATAAATCTTTGGTAATAAGGCCATGATACATTGATTTATATGCGCCCAAAAATATCAAATTAAAAAAATCAATTATATTTTATTCCACGGTAGTTATGGGCGACGAGTCTAAATTTTCCAAGGACGTTTGTCGTTCAATGGTAGCTATGTTGGATACAGATCAAACTGGAAAATTGGGTTTTGAGGAATTTGAAGCCTTACTCACCGACATTGCCAAATGGAAGGCGGTATTTAAACTTTATGATGTTCATCAGGCTGGACGCATTGATGGTTTTCAACTTCGCGAAGCTCTAAATTCTGCTGGATATCATTTGAACAATAGAATACTTAATGCGTTAGCCCATAGATATGGATCACAAGATGGATACATTGCATTTGACGATTTCCTTATGTGTGCTGTCAAAATTAAAACATTTATTGGTAAGTTAATCTAGTAGCGTTTTTGATAAAACATCATGTTGATCTCTGTTGTAGACATATTTAAAGAGAAAGGAGGTGCACACACAGATGAAGCAACATTCGGGATGGAGGAATGGATAGAAAAAACTATTTTGTCTTAATGAAGTATATTAAAAATGATATATATTTCAAAACGTTGAATTATTGTTTGCACTTCCAAAGTCTAGAATCTCAAATATGCAACAAATAAAAGTGACTGTTTAAACATTTTCATTATTAAATATTTTCCTATTTAAGAGGGGAAACCATGGGATAATTTCCTATAAAATGATTATTTCATTTATATTTGAATAAATATATATATGCATTATATAAGTATATAAAAAATATGTCGTTTTTTTAATTATAAAATAATTACAAAGAAAGGGTCGCATGTTAAAGTCAGGCGCATTGACATTATCGGGTTCTTCATTTGTCACTCTGTTAAAGGGTATAAAATATAAAAATGCTTGTACGCATGACAGATGTGAACTCGAAACAACTTATGAAAACAATTTTATACGCAAGAAACATTAAAAATTTTAACGGTAAGTTTTAGCAATAATACCCATCTTAAAAAAAAATAAATTCAATAGTTATACAGTAAGCTGTTTAATAATAGTCAATCAGTATATTCATATTTGCATATTACTAATGTTTTATGCGAATTTTCAACATTAAAAAACTATATTAAAAAGCATTTACTAAAACGAAAGAAAGATGACTTAAATAGAAGCTATTGAAAATTCAGATAACAGCTTATTCACTTATCGGAACACTACTTCATCAAACAAGATATGTGTACAACTTTGCACTGCTCTTGTCTGTTGGACCAAAGAATTCTTTGCATTAGAAACAAGTTTAGAGACATAATTTCTCTTGGAAATACAAAATAGTTGTTCTTTTATCACCTGTGTGTTACTTTCCATGAATAAATATATGGTATAAAATTGTTTTTTATTACAATACGTTTGTATACAGCTACTAAAAAATTATTTATAAACTGTTTGTGTTTAATGCAAATAGTGGTTAAACTAATGAAATAAATGTGAAATACAAATGTTTTTATGAATAAATTGTTGTTGTTGATGTGGATGTTTGAAAAGTTATTCAAAACGTTCAAGAAAACTTATTCTAAATGTGGGACGTGATATTATAATGGACATAGTATAATGAAAATTAAACTATGCATCGCATTATTGTCATGAAAATAACTGCAAATATAATTAAACCTTTAAGAGATTCTATGGAATAGTGCATTTAAAGAATACCCCTTGAAAATGTAAATAAAATCATATATAAATCAAAAACGTCATTGGCTGCATTTTTTCATCCTACACATGTTTAGAAATCGTTGGCTGTTACTACCAAATATAGCGTTAATTTATTTATAATCGCATTATATATACGTTTTCGTTTGTTAAATTAAAAAAAAAAAAAAAAAATGCTATCTAGTGTTAGTTTATTTAATAAAATAGATATATAACTGTTGTATTTATGTATTTATTTTAATACAATTAGATTGATGTGCACCGTCCGCAGTTTGTAGCAGTGACAACATTGGAAGATGTTCAAGCGGTTCGCTGTGCTGAATTCCATCCAAATGGCAAGATTTACGCGGTTGGGTCGAACTCAAAGACAATACGGATATGTGAATATCCTCTCTTGACTGAACTGAGGTGAGGGTGACATACCAACAACAATATATGTAACTGTATATTTATTTTAAATAATTAAAGGGAGGATCACAATACATACCAACCACTTGTATTATTTAAACGTACCAAACACCACAAAGGTTCAATATATTGCATGGGATGGTCACCCGATGGGGAACTTATTGCAACAGGATCTAATGATAAGACCATTAAGTTGATGCGATTCAATGAAGAATGCATTCAACTAGAGGGCCGTGAAAATGAACTTACAATGCACGATGGCACCGTAAGGGACATGTGTTTTATAGAAGACACAATTAATAAGGCGCGAGTCCTAATAAGTGGAGGAGCAGGGGATTGTAAAATTTATATAACTGATTGTACCACTATCACTCCATTTCAAGTGCTCAGTGGACACAGTGGTCATATTCTCTCATTATACAACTGGGGCGGAGCTATTTTCGTTTCCGGATCGCAAGTAATTATACTTCCATCGGTTTCCATGTTTCTTCTATTCAAGTTTCTTCATTAATTACATATGTAAAATTTTCACGCAGGATAAAACTGTACGATTTTGGGACTTACGAGCTCGCGGTTGTGTTAATACAGTATCATTGGCTACTAACCAAACCTCAAAACAAGGATCGGCAGTTTCTTCAGTTTGCGTTGACCCATCGGGAAGATTGCTTGTGTCTGGACACGAGGACAGCTCTTGTATTTTATTTGATATCCGTGGAAATAGAACAATACAATGCTTTAAACCACACTCTGCAGAAATAAGGTATTGTACAAACACAAATATTGGGGAGAATATCATTCGAATTCAGACCTAATTTTTATTTACAGATCAATACGATTTTCTCCATCTGCGTATTATATGCTTACATGTGGCTATGACAACAAAATAGTTTTGACTGATCTACAAGGAGACCTAACGCTCCCTATGGCATCTGTAACTGTTGCGCAACACAATGACAAAGTTATTTCGGGGCGTTGGCATCCTTTAGACTTTTCATTCGTAACCACGTCTGCAGATAAAACATCTACTTTATGGGCCTTACCACAAAAATAATGCGTCTTCTTAAATAGAAAAGCTTAAACCAATATAATTTAATGTAAATGCTACATTTAAAAAACAAAAAAAAAATACACATTTAACCCTCGAACCTTTCATATAAAATTGTTTTTTTGTTATATAAATCGTGGAAATACCTTTACTAGACCTTTTCCATTGTAGTTTTATATATGGCTTTTCGTGATGCAGATACACGATTCACAATTATGTTTATCCCCAAAAGAACATATTTCTTTGGATTGCGCAGAACATATTTCCTATTCCATCGGTTTTGATTATGTTTACTAATTTCCAAAAGATTCCCTTCTCTCTCAATTGTTCGCTCAAACTAATTTTAGAAATAAGAATTTTGACTTTGAAATGTAAAGTGAGTTTGAAATTTTATAAGGTTATTGGTTTTTAATAAATAAACAAAAAAAACTCTTTAATTAAATTAATTGCATTATAGAAGTTATAGAAACAATATTTACAATTTTTAAACCGTGTATTACTGACTTTCTTTTTTATATACACAATAATAGATTAATTTTATTTTAACAAACTCCTCTTAGAGCGTGATGGATTAGAATTAAATTGAATCTTGCTGTTTTTACTTGCATTATGTTTTTCTTTTCAATGTTTATAATCTCTGGAATTAATATTATTGTTACAAATTAAAATGGCAGTCAAGACACAAGTTCAAAGTGCTCTTAAAGAAATTATATACATTTCCACGAAAAATATTGATATGCTACTTGTGTTCATCTTCTTTGACATTAAAAACTCCTTCTTGATTTCAAAAGATTTGCCTTGCTTGACTACATTTAGAATGAATGCTTCTTTTTGCAGATGTTCGGGAGAAGGATTAATTTGCTGTTAAATTAGCGAACACTAAGCCAAGCATTCATTTCTAAACATGCCAATAGGAATCTTAATGTTAACATTTCTATTATGCTGAGAATGAACACTGAACACATATTAATTAAATGAGTAACCGAAAAATACAGTCCATCGCGAAATATTATACTAAAACTAAATCCATGTAGTTTTCACAGGCCATACAACAGGTAAGAATGTTTCTATAGTTCTACTATGACATAAAATTCTCTTTTTCTTATATGTATTCTGCCGACAGCATATCCTGAAAAAATTGTCTTTCCTGTACGAAAATAATAGATTTATTAAAGTAGAGTGCCGACTATTAAGGTCGATTCCTTCCATAGGAATTTGTGACCAAAGAAAATATCTAGCTTTTTTTGTTAGCTTTCTTTCCCTCTTAAGCCTAGTTTTAGTTTAAATCATTCTAAGTTAATCATTTAATTCCAAAAAATAAGAATGTGATTTTATAACTACGTTAGGTAAAACATGGAATATTTGATAACATTACTCAAATATACCATTAAAGGGTCACAAATGTTTAAAATTTGATTATAACATTTTTTGATACATATACAGTGAATTTACTTTTCATTTTTTAAAAACTTATTGTTTGTCATTTAGATAAAGCAGATGGTGGTGGAGGAGCAGTTTTCATTAACCGATGTCCAGGTGCTGATGGTGACAAACTCAATGGTGAAGGCATTTCACTACGTTTGTCCTGTATCGAGAGTGGTGCAAATTCTTGTCTTCTATTTATTCGATGTATATTGTGATCTTTTTTCTTTTTACCGAATAACATTGCTAGTTGAATGGCACAGAAGAGTCCAATACTCTAAAAAACAAAAAAAGAAAGTATTATAGTATCTAATTGTCAACTAATTGTTCTTCTCAAGTATTATAATTCATTCGATTTGATTTACCTGTAGAAAAGCAATCAGGGCAGCCGAAAAACACGTTAGTAATAATCGTAGTTTTATTTGATCCGATAGTACGGAGAGGCACCCCCTTTTATAGTGTGTGTCACAAACAGATTCATATGCATGCTCTGCTCGTGAACAGCAAGACCAAGGCAATGACAAACGACGGTAGTCCAATGGTCCATCAACTCCACAGCATTGCAACTTAAATTATATAATTGTACCAAATTTATTGTGAATAAAAAAAAAACTTTGAGTGATTACCTGTGACTGCATTCGATTCCACAAGTGTAAATTGTCAACTTTGGTTCTCGAGAATTTATCCAAGAAGTCGACAAACGAATCATCGACAAATAACTCCACGGTAGTTGGTAGACTCTCTCGCATCGATAGAGCCCAACCGCATATAAGAAATTGAATGCATATGCACGTAACGACCAATGCACTGAACTGAAAAACATTTAAAATATATACGATAATTAAAATACGTAGGAAAATACGCTATCATTATCAAAAAGCGTACCAAGCCCAGTAGACATCGTTTCTTTTGGTTGGTGGCCTGACATCCCATCCAGCATAGTATTAATGTCAGTGGTCCGAGTGATAATAATATAACTGAGGGAACCCATAATTTATTTTGCAAAATTCCATAGTAGCCAATATTTCCCCACAAAAGTGAAATGCCAATAATAATTTGTGCTGCTCCAGTTATCTGAAATATTTTTTATACTTAATAAATTTATAAAATCAACAACAACAAAAAATAATAAAATAATATATAGCCTCTAATGAAATTATAATTTTCCCTGTTCCTTGGCTAAATAAATGATTTAGAGAAATGAGTAGTGATTTACCTACAAAGAAAATTAACAGTTGACCTAAATTCTGAAGAATACAATGATGATCAGAATAGACGGTACATTTCTACCAAGCAAAATTACAAATCGAGTTGAAATTATGAAATTATTACTTACCGTTAGCAAAACAACATAACTATAAACTAAGTATTTAAAGCACTTAATTCTTTTAGTCAAAGTCATTTCTTGCATGATCGTTACTTAAAAGAAAAAAAAAATAATACAAATACAAAAATACAATATATATTATAATATAATGTACTATTATATACAATTATATATTATTATATTATATTATATTATATTATATTATATTATATTATATTATATTATATTATATTATATTATACTATATTATAATATATTATATTATATTATATTATATTATATTATATTATATTATATTATATTATATTATATTATATTATATTATATTATATTATATTATATTATATTATATTATATTATATTATATTATATTATATTATATTATATTATATTATATTATATTATATTATATTATATTATATTATATTATATTATATTATATAATATATTATAACAGAATATAATATATATTGCATTATAAAATATTGTATCTTATTATATATTATATTTTATAATATATTATATTATATTATATTTTATTTTATTTTATTATATTATATTATATATCTCATTGTATTTTATTTTATTATATTATTTTATATTATTTTTATTTTAATATATATTATTTATTTATATATTTTTATATTATATAATTTCAATCATTGCATTTCTGAGTTTTTTTTAAAAACATTTTTGTTTGTAGACAAAATTCAGCGCGTTGTCAGCATTTTTTTATAAACACAGCATATGTTTTATAGCGTATAAAATATAAATACTTTTTTTAATAACTTGAATTTTCTTGAATTTTAGTTTTGAATGAGCATATTATTTATAGTACTGAAATATGCAACTGCGAAATCTTTTTAAAACACAGAATTCACATTGTCAGTTGTTTGATTGACTCTTCTGTGATTCTGCATTAAATTGCTGTTATATTATCTATAACAGCAGTTATCGATTCTGGACCAGAAATCGGAAAAACTGTAAAATTCCTTAGGGTTTTACTTTTCACATGATTAATTTAGGTGATTAAAATATATATGTTTTTCATATATGATTCATTCAGGTGATTAAAATATATCCATATGTTTCTCATACATTAGTTTCTTGTATAGATAAACTATAAACTTTTTAAATTCAGATTTTTCAGTAACTGACATTTTTTTACCATGAATATTTTATTTAAATTTATTTGTATTCATATTATTTATTATATATTAGTTGTGAAATAATATATTTTCGATTTTATTTTGTGTAGATGCTCTTTTTGACTTTTCCGTGCATGTAATAATAAATTTATAACAATATGTATACAGTTTTGTATAATACGTAAAGTTTATAATTAATAAAGTTTTATGTAGCAAATAGCAATATTTGAAATCGTAATAGCCAGTTAGGCTTTATATAACCGGAAATGATATAATTCACCGTATCACCTAATGTGGTGTCCCTGGTCAGTATTGATAATTTTTGTAAGCTTTATCGATAAATAAAAATCCCCAACCAACTTCATTCATACTAGTCCGATTTCCTTCTTTCTTTTCTAATATCGGCAATACAGAAGTTGCAAAATGGTGAGTTCTGTATTATTTTAATGTCAATTGTTATCTTTGACATTATTTATAAAAGTGAATTAAATTATTGCCTTTAATTTTATGAAAAGACTAAAAAACGCCGTAATGGAGGACGTTGTAAGCATAATAGAGGACATGTGAAACCCGTTCGTTGCACGAACTGTGCACGTTGTGTGCCCAAGGATAAGGCGATCAAGAAATTCGTTATTAGGAATATCGTCGAGGCTGCAGCTGTGCGAGATATTTCGGAAGCTTCCATTTGGGATTGTATGCTCTTTTTCTTATATACAAAAAAAAATTGACTAATGTACCTTTTTTCTAATAGCATATATTTTGCCCAAACTGTATGCAAAGCTCCATTACTGCGTTTCCTGCGCTATACATTCGAAAGTGGTGCGCAATAGATCCAAGGAAGCACGCCGTATTCGTACACCGCCACTACGCAGTTTCCCGAAGGATATGGCTCGACCAAATGCTCAAGCCAGGAAGTAGTTTCTAAATTCTATACATTAATTGATGTAGGGGTTTCCATATTAAATGAAAAAATAAAAATCAAAATGTTTATTTTATGGACATTAATAGGTTCATTATTTTTTGTGGAATAAAATGGATTATAGAAGATGAAATAAATAATGATAAACTGTTATTTTAGAACAATAGCTTGGATAGTGAAAATTTAAATTTGCTTCGGAGATCTGACAAAGGTTAGTCTGCTGATCTGACAATACCAGTTAGTACGACGGTCTTCATGCTTATATTATTAATTTATGAATTGTTTGGTTGGTTTAAATGATGTGCCTAAAGATCTCTTAGCCCTGGGGTTCGGTATAATTAGATCACATTAAAAAGAATTATTAAAAACAAATTTACAACTTGAGTTTGTGTAATTCTTGCGATAGTGATATTGATATACGAGACTATTCATGCCGATTAAGTAACGTGCAACAGCTACTTCTACATTACATTATACATTTATGGCGTTGCAATCTCTGGCTAAACCAATAACCTTTTTTACTTTTTAACTTCATAATTTCAATTTGTCATGGTACTTTAATACACTAACCAAATAATTCCTTAAGCTGTCGGTGTAACCCTACAATAAAAAAGATAATAAATAACTTCTAGTTTGGCTTCAAAAAGAGATATTTTTAAGCCTCGAAAAGCAAAACCTTACAGCTTAAAATTGGTTTTTGTCTGTTATTTTTATTTCGTAAAATATTTTAAAATTTACATAAGTCAAATATTTAAGATATTATTTATTTGAAAGTAATTGCAGAATTCGAGCACAAAGATTTTTAGGTTCATTTTCAGCTGGATACTGTTCCATAACACTTTCAACATACTCTACCGGAAATATGCTCGATAAATGATAAAATAAATTTCTTCGTTGATCTCTTGGATCAGATTGTTTATCGGTAAAATTTCCTATAGTAGATGGAGTTTGCAGGCTTTTCTGGAAATGAAGTAAAATATATGAATATGAAAATTGTATATGAAACTAAGTAAACAATTCACCTTATGGTATTCTGCAGGGGTATAATTTGTAACACCAAAGTAACCATGTAATTGTTTGTCGCAATTTGTGTTTTCCATTTTAGTCGACAAAAATGCTGATTGTTCTAAAGGATTCAAATATAATTTGCGGTGAAGTTTTCTATGAAGGTTAGTCGAATCATCGATCGTCGTAGGTGGATTACTATTTGTACATGATGGTGACATTGAATTATTTTTATAAGGTTCGCAATTTATATTGTTCCATGAAGAGAAATCCCGCATGTTCAAAATTCTATGCTGTGCAATATCGTGGTGAGAACATGTTACTAATCCTTCCGGTAATTCTGATCTACATTTTTCCATTGAATTTGTTTGAATTGAATTGTAAGTTGAACACGATTGAGTGCGATGTAAGGTAATCTTTGATACACTTTGTTCATTTGAACTTAGAGGCATACTATGAGATTTACCCACTGGAAGCGGAACTCGCATATTTTTACTGGAAACTTGTTTACTAGATAATCCATCTGATGATACAGAGCATTTTTTCGGATGAAAGAATTTACATTTATTTCCAAATGTACATTTTTTTCCATAGGGACATACGAGGTTCGATTCAGGACCGCTTTTTAAGAAATAAGAATAATTAATTATAACACAAGGGAAACAATATTTTAGAAATAACGCACAAACTCTGTAATCGTAAAAATTTCTCCAATTTTGGTCCAGACCGTCCCAGGGGATCATCAGGAGGCATAAAAATATCATTTACAAATGAAAACATAAGTAATCTTTCCTCCACAACTTTTTTGAACTCGGAACTTTCTTGTACTAAGTCTCTGTAGTTGTCATTTGATACAACTATACCATGTGTCTCTGCAGCAAGCTGGCAAAAATAATATGAGTTTAAATGTTTAATTTATATTACATTTATATACCTTAAGAATGTATCTATCGTCATAGCATATCATTCGTTTTCCGCCTATGAATCTAGAAGGGGTAAACACGAGAAGGCGTTCCCGTTCCAGTTCTTGCAAAATTTCTTGATCTTTTATTATGTTGTCTGTGCTAAAACTTTCTTTTCTCCATTTTGGTACAAAAACGGTGATATTATTATGTCCACGTTTTTTAAACCAATCAACACAAATTCTTATTCCTCTACACGAAAAAATTTCCTTATTGCCATGCGAAATAGCAACATTACTGCCGTCTATAACAATTGGTCGTAAACCATTAACGTCGTAATTTCTTGAGTTGACAGGTAAAAATAGATTAATATTTCTATTTGTATGAAGATCTAAAAATGTATTTTCAGGTTCAACAGTATTGATTTTGTATTGTTCTCCAAGTTTAATAAGTTCCGATAATAATTCATTTTGTGTCGGACGAGGACCTAAGCGTATAAGTGCTGTTTGTAATAATTGCTCATTATATCCTAATTTTTGAGCAAATTTTACTTTAGAGGCATAACTGCACGTGCAACATTTTTGCTGATCGGGTAAATTATCACATTCCTCCGAATTTTCCATTACAATTAAATTTCTTGGTAATAATCCTTTTTTATTATAGACATTTTAGATTTACGTTAGTCGATTTCTAAATCCCAAATGATGTAATCCTTTACTGTGAAAATATTGAAAGTTATTTTATTTTAATTATCTTTCAACAAAAGATTGAATAACATAAAAAAAAAAAACATTTGATCAATTTATTTTTCTCATTAAATATGTGCTACATATATAAGGTTTTTACTTTTACGTTGTCACATTTTTACTAATTTTCCACCAATTCATTCAGAACAGAAATAATTTGTATTTGAATAGTGTTGGTCATAAAATTTCTGTTTTACACAGAGTTGAAATGAAGTGTTATTTCACAAAGGAAAAACAACGAAAATAAATCTATTTTGAATTAATGGCATTCTCAGCGAAATAAATTTAAAGCAAGTGTAGGACTTATACCAGATTACTACAAGACTTATAAAAAATGAAATAACGAAATTGTACTTTCACTCTTTTACAGGATTACAAAAAAATTATACATTGTGTTTTTAAAAAAACATATTTAATATAATATGTTTCGAATATAAACATTTGATGTTCTTATATTGTATCTTCACTTGGCGAGAACTAAAGAAAACATTAACAATCGATAACAAAATGAATCAGAAACGTCAAACTAAATCGATCAATGATCGTGCAAGTGTTGCACTACACTTTTCACTTACGATCAACGTTTAACCTTTTAATACTTTCAATCACATGACCTGAATTTTCTTACTACTCTGGAAATTATAAAAAAATAAATAAAATGGTAGTTCTTGAAACGAGACACCCATCCTCACATTATTTGTGTCCGGTTATGAAGGATATCTTATCTTTATAAGCTTGTGTAGATGAACTACAATTATCATAAGAAATTGGTGAAAATAAGGTATAAAATATTATTGTAGAAATAAACATTAATCAGTTATCATTTTAAATATTGTAATTAATATTTATTATTCTTTTAGTTATATACATTCATCATTTTTATGTTATTTATATAATTATAAAATATTTTGAAGTAATTACAGGGTGTTTCAGTCGCTTTTCAAACGCTTAGTAAACTCAATCTGCTGGATTTCTTTCCACTCTTTTTTTGGCTTCATTCTTTTTAATTGCCCATCCCATACCAAATCCACTAATCCACCTTGTTTAGCTATCACACTTTTAACTCTATTTGCAAAATCTATAGCCGATTCACCATCTTGCCGATACATTGGCGGTAAGTACCAAACATCACAAACGATAGCCCAAGACGTCATCATCATATAAAGGTAATGAATCATGGAATATTTTGAACTGTTCCAAAAGGCATCACCAAAACGTGGATCATATCTGCAAAACCGAATAGTTAGATGCATACATTAAAACAATACTAAATCAAAGATAAAATTACTTAATGGCCACAGGATAAATAACTCCGCCTACTTCAAAGCTTCCTTTTTTGAATTGCATAACTGATGTATTATTTATACAAGTACCTTCAGGGAATATTAGAATTGGAGGATTATTGGGATCTGAAACATGCTGTCGCAATCGTTCAGCTACAGCATGTCTATCCTTCGCTTCAGCTCGTTCAAACCATATATGCGGAGAAGCCCTGGCAAGAGCTCTTTGCATAATACCTAAGAAGCCACCATGACGTTGGCCTATCTGTAATATTAGGGATGTAAATAAATTCATGACTTAAACATATAATAACCAAAAACAATAACCATTTACAAATGAACAATACATTTTCACACATGATCAAAATAATAGAAAAAACGAAAACCAAAGCACATTTCATAACACATATGATAAATATAACAGAAAGAAGGAAAAATAAAGATACAGCGATGATATTTACTCTTATCCGTTACTTACATAATATAAATTAAAAGATATGTGTTTAAACCCATAATTGGTTGCTGTTTGAACACTATAATACTAATTAAATTATTGAATATTTGTTCTTTTGCTAAGAATACTTAAATTCGTATTTGGACAAACGGACATAATAAAAAGTAAATAAAATTATTTTTTATAAAAACTTCATTTGTTAAATACAGAATTTAAAAACCTATACTTATAATTTTAAATTTTGATAATAAATTACGTAACACTTACTAAGGAATATGTAGTATCACACATCAGTACCAGCACATCAATTGGGCTCGTGTGGTTGGCCACACAGATACCACCCGTGGGACGATTCTCAATATTATGATAATTTATTACAGCTGAAATAGCACTGGATAGTACAGAAAAGCAGTGGGCCAATACTTTATGAACCATTCTCCGCTTCTGTTCTCCTTCTGATAAACATCCAACAAAAGCTGTACAAGCAGTTAGCCAAATAACCTAATAAATTTTATATAATTTTCTTTTTTTACACATTAAAATGTGATAGGACAAATAACAGATGATTTTTAAACAAATACCATACAAGTACACAATGATCAAAGCAAGCAAGTATTTTGGGCAAGCCAACATTAATATATTACATCACTGTACGTTTAATAATTAGAATTCCTCACCAGAGAAAATGTACAATCTGTTGATAAAATACCCACGTCCAAAGGAGAGGTATGGTTTGCTACACAAAATCCAGTACCTCGGGGTTTATATTGGGTGTTATGAAATGTTATTAGAGTCGACAGAGAACGGGTTATTAGTCGAAATGTGAGTTTATAGAAGAGTCCAGCACAAGGTTCTCTTATAAACTTGAAAGGTATCAATGCAACTAAACTGTTAGATATGACAGCAATCACAACCTAGTTATAACCAATTTAAAACATAATAAAAAATGTTAGTTATAAATCATCTGTTATTTTGGTAACATTAGTGATTGAATTTGTTACTACGGTCTGTGAACAAAGGGAAAAGTCTGTGAATTTTTAATATAATGGAATTCTATATAATATAGAATTATATATAAAATTCTTGAATATATATAGCATTAAGTTACGTTCGTAATTTTAAATTTTATTATGTAATATTGTAGATTTGTATCCAATATTATACCCTTCATCTTGTGAGTATAATATTTTTGTATTTCTGTTTGTGGCAACGCGAGGTACGTATAATGCGAATTAAATGTTATTTTATATTTTGAAGTTAATTGGTCAGACTTATAATCAAATGTTATTGTTATAACTCAAAACTACTAATAATATATTAATATATAATAATATACTCAACTTACTCCAATAAAACAGACGAGTACGCGAAGCGGCATTAGGATAAAGTATCGAACAGTAAAACCAATGATCCATATAACTGTTATCTTCCATGATATAAATTCATAATGTCTATTTGTACGAGTTAATAAATTCCAGCTTTTCAATTCTTCTGCTTCAAAGCGAGATGTTACCTCGTCTTCAATTATTGCTTCTACACCAGCTTTAATATAGTCAAAACATTTTTCCAAATTAAATCGAATTTCCTCCTGTAATATTTTATATTAAAAATTAAATTTACTTCTGAATTAGTTTAATGAAAGTTAAACATATTTATTTACTTCTTTCTGTTTCGGTTCCCCACCAGCATCTTTCTGTGGTGTTGGCAAAAGGATACTGTCTCTGCTAATTAGAAAATTTCCATTAGTAGATGCAACGTAATTGCTTGCATCTTCTAAATCTTTATTCAATTTAATTTCTTTAATTGAATCTGACAATTTTCTAGATGATCGCATATTTCGTTCCTTAGCTGCAGTTTCAATATTTTCACGTCCATACTGAAAAATGTAAAGGGATTCGATGAAATTTCAATAAGACGAAGAAACATTTAACCTAAATATGCAGGTGATAAACATGATATCAATTTAATTTACTGAGGTGGATAAAGTTCACAACACGCACTTTGCTCGAGGTCAATATTCCATGTAACTTTTTATTAATTCGATAAAGATTAAGTGATAAAGAAATATTTTATATCTTACTTCGAATATTTTAAGTAGTAAATTTACATAGGCTCTGCGTGCTCCTACTGATTTATTAATGGCCGAAAGTAACACCAAAAATAAAATGAATATAGTAAATGTTAAGCAAAACGTTTCCAATACCGGTACTAGTACCATTTTGACACAGGCCAACCTCAGTACCAACTCAGTACTTCACGAATTTAATGAATTAAGAACTGAAAACAACAATTCGGCAGCCAGTGTGGTTGATTACTAAAATATAATATGTATCAAAGCTACCAACTTAAAAAGGTAATATTTTAGTACATGACAAATGTGAACAAATTTACGTAAACATGGAATTTGTATATATGGTTGAAATGTAAAATGTAATTTCTCAACTAATTCTGTTTTTGTAATTATTCATTTATCTTTTAATATTAATATTATAATTTTTATAGAAGTACAGACTGTAAGAAAGTTAATAACCAACAGTTTTTTAAGAAAACACCATTACTTAAAATAAATATGTGGTAGATATTTAATGCTTTTATTTGAAATATCTGCAGAATGGTTAATGCAAATTAAAATATTTTGGTGGTGTCGAAGTATTTTCTGGTTTTTAAATTATGCCACAAATCCACAAGTTTCTAAAAAAAAATCATCTCTGAATTTGTCTCTTGTTTTGGTTAGTTAGAATATCACCTGATTTTGACATGATTGTTGGAGTCTCGAATGTTTGAAAAGGGCATACTCTGAGTTGCTGTTTTGGTTATATTTAACCAAAAATGGTACATTTTTTTTTCTTCAAAACTTTTTTGGTGGAATAATAATAATTTTTTTGTTTTTTTATTTTTGTTTTTGTTCCTCTAAAAGGAATTCTTTTATAAATAGTGCTACTTTATGTTCGTTCCTGGTTTTTGGTACTTTTTGGTAATTTGGTAATTTTAGTAATATTTATTTGAGAATTATATACATAATAAATTACATATATTAAACTAAACTATAATGGTGCTGACAACTAAAGTCTTCAGCCCGAAAAAAAGAAATTGTAGTATAAAATTAACTGATTAGGTTGTATATGTTACATTTTTATTTTAGCAAATTAATAGTTTTATTAATATTTTTTTTGTTAACGGCAAATGTTGTGGTATTTTGAGTTTTGGATCCATCTGTGAATATAAGTTTCCAGTGGGCGTCAATGTAAGGTTGGAAGATTTTTTATATTATATCATATCAGTTATAATATAGGATTGTTTGAAGAGACACTGTGGTCTTGTGGGGTGGTATATCGTAATTGGTTTAATTACCTTAATTATTATTAATTAATTTTATTATCTTGTTGCATTCTTGTTGGTGGTCTTTCCCTTTGGTGGGAGTTCCCTTTGTGGCATGCCAACCATTGAATTACATAAAGTTTCTTTATAAGAGATGTGTTAATATACTCATATGTAGACCAATTATATGAACTATGTATAATTTATAATATTATTTATTTTTTTTTTTTTTGCATATTGGTAGAATTTTAGTTTTTTGAATGGAAATGATCGGAAAAGAAGACAATGAATTTAATTTATTAGGAAGAGTGGGGAGATTTGATGAGAACTCGACTTGTGTTCTGATTTTGGCAGTGACAAAGAGATCGTCTGCATATATGCAATGATTAAAGTAGTTGCCCTTCAGGATCAATTTATTAATTTTTCCAGTCGCAATGTGAAATAAAACCACTGACAGTTGGGAGCCCTGAAGGATACCATTATGTACTGGTCTTATTTCCGAGTAGATTCCATTTACTCGAACTCTGAACTTCCTATTTGTAAGGAAGGCATAAACAAAGCTTATAACCTTGGGTCCAATATTCCATTCTAGTAATAGAGTTATAACAGCATGTATCCTTATTCTATCGAAGCTTTCTCGAAATCTATAGGCACTATTGAGATGTGGTGCCGTCTTGCCAACACAGTTGCAACTTGGTGGTCTATGAATAGGAGGGCTCTTGTGTACCTTTCCTATTTTTGAAAGCAGTCTGTTTAATGTGTATGAGACGATTTTATCGAAGGAACCACTAGAGGCGTGGACTAATAATTTTTTGTAGGATTTTAGAGATGTTAGGCTTTTGAATGGGAATAATAGTAGCAGTTTTCCATGCTTGTTGTATTATGCCTTTCTTGAATATGGAGTTAAAGATAGATAATAGTCTGAGTTTTGCTGTGTGTGGGAGATTTTTCAGCATATCATAGTTAATTTTATCGGATCCTGGAGTTTTTCCTTTTGTGGTCTTTAGTGCCATTTCATGTTCTATGATTGATATAGCATCTTTAATTAATAAAGCTGACGTGCTAAGGGTGGTGAGAGTAAGTTGAAAAGATTTTTTGCTTTGCACAAATGTTATTGAGAAATTTGTGTCGGCAGAGAGAGCGGACCATCTGTTAGTAAATAGGTTGGTTATCACCGATAGATCGTTGGTTGTGAAGGTGTCTTCAAGGGTGATAGACCGTATCTTATGACTATTTTTTTGTTGTAGAGTTTATTGATCAGTTTCCACAGATTTTTTTGGGGGGGGTGTTGGGATTGATGTTGGGTGTAAAGATGAAATGGATTTCGTTTGGCTATTAGCAGATCTCTTGAAAATTTCGTTTGCTTTTTCTGTGTATTGAAATCGCCAAGGATCAGAATGTGTGATTCTGATAGTTAGTAAAGGAGTCGAATTCTAGGTGTGGGATTTGTTCAGTTGAGGATATATAAATGGAAGATGTTATAAGTGTTTTTTTTTTTTTTCAGCAATTATTTCATTAGAAGTGGCGCAGACATTTGGGATAGGAGGCAAGGTAGAAATCTCTAGTGTATTCTTTACAAAAATTGCAAGCAACCCCTAGCATAGGTGAGGGGGTTGGAGTAATTTATGATACTGGTGTAGTTTTGCAAGGTGAATTATGGTAGTACAGAGGTGAATTTCCTGTAAGGCGATAACGTCCGGGGAGTATTAAAATATTAATAAAATATTGAAATTTTGGAAGGTTTGTTGGATATAGTTATAAAACACTGTTATAGATTATCTGTTTTATCTGTATATATTCAAAAATTCACTACAATAATAAACCGTATTACATATTCTGGGCTACGTTTTATTTAGTTTTCATTTTATTTATTTTGTAAAATATCAGTTAAATTAGCCACTGGTTACAAAAAGATGCTTTACTTTATCCCTGGAGAACATTTCAGGAATTGCAATAAGACAGATTACAATATTAAGTAACAATAAAACTGAAAATTATATATTTGGTAATAGTCAGATATTCGAAAATGTATCTTCTTTATAACTACCTGCTTTTACAGTTATAGGTGACATGAGATCCATTGTAAGACAAAATATAAAACTAAACCTAAATGCACAAAAATCGCCTTATATAGATGCATTTTTCATTTTTAATATTAAAAAACAAGATTTCTTTCGTGATCATACTTTATTTTCCATACACGATTTTAATAATACGGTAATCGATAATACATATTTTAAAATGTTTTTCTTACAACAAAGATAAAAATAACTAACTTATGACGCATGCTGTATTTATTACATTGTAAAAAAAGTCAAACATTATGGAGCCAATTGTTCCGATGAGCAAACAAGTCCAAAATTAAATTTCCAATATTATTATCGAGTTTAAAAGCAACACGTTTCTCATTAAACGAAGGTATACACACTTTATATTTTAAACATATATTACTGAAATTAAATATCAAAAAAAAAAATTAAAAAATAATAATAAAACAAGAATATATACTCACAGTAATTCATAGATTGGAATTTTGTTTCGGAAACAATCTTGTAAAACGAACTCCCCATTGTACCGTTTTGCCACTGAAACTGTAGAAAATATATCAGGATTTTTATGGTATATAATTATAAATGTAAGTTTCTCTGGATTTAAATGTGGTTCAATTATGGTAGCAACTGCATTTTTTATCCATTCATGGGAATATTTCCGGAGGACACAATTAGCTTCAGATACATATACCATAAAAAACTGTTTTTGCACCAAAAATGGTGCGAAAGATTTGTTCATATTGTTGTTTTCTAATGTATCAGTAATGTGGTATGAATTCCAATTCTTTAACAAACTTTCATTTTGATCGGGATTATTAATCATATCGTTGCCAGAGTTCCAGCTATTAATTGCATTAAGAGACGCTATACATTTGCTTGGAACTGCTTTTGGACGTAATCCAATATTATCTGGTTGTTTAAACCCATAAGAAACATCCTCAATCCTGAGAACTCGTTCGACAGCATCGAAAAACCGAGGATTTTGAATTAATAAAATATTGGACCGGCGCCATTTCTCCATACTACCACAATGTTGTAGATAATCAAAATAGAGACTGTAGAAGTGCTGACGGGTTTTGAGAACAAGTTGCGCATCTGAGAAACTCATGTTGAACCAAATCCAATCGTCAATCGTGAAGTCACAATTTGTTTCACAAAAATTGGATTTATTACTAATTGATTCCATGTCACATTTTCTAATATTTGATGGATGAATTTTCGTTGGGCCTATAAAATATATATATATATATATATATATATATATATATATATATATATATATATATATATATATATATATATATATATATATATATATATATATATATATATATATATATATATATATATGTTATATTTATTTATAATTATATATTATATCAGATGGTTACATTTTCACTTACCAGCAAATAAAGCAATTCCTACAGGTGCTACAAGTGAACAGTATGAGATACTATTGCGGCCCATTATTGAGAGTTCTTTCCCATAGACAATCCATGGAGATATAAAATTCTCGGCACTTACACGTAATGGCTCCAAAGAAAATTCCCGTAAAATGGAGCTAGAGTCTATTATTAATTCAGTTTTCCTTGGAGATTTAATTTGCCAAGTGTTTGTATCAACAACACAAATTCTAGGATATAAACCACCTATAAAAGCTGCTTTGATGACTGGCCAACAATTAGATTTTAGGTTTATAAAATGCATACTTAAGTACCCTTGATTGTGAATTAATTGGGAGGAGCGTAATGCACCTACTAATAATGTACGAATGCCACAAACTTTCTCTAAAATACCGTTTAGCATAAAATGATATTCATCAACAAGTGCCATTTCATGACAATCATCACGGATTTGGTTTTGCCACTCTTGATACAGTCGAATGTACATTAAATGATCTGAAAACGTACCTTCAGCCAGCCGTTTCCTTTCCTGTTTAATTTTATACCGAAGTTTTTGAGAATATGATTTTAATGGAACAACACATAATTCTAGAGGATCACCACAACATAAAAAACTGGCAATGGTTAAAATTGGATCTAGACATTGTAATAGTATTGCAAAAACCAATAATTTTGCCAGATGGCATTCCACAGGAATATCAATTATTCGGCAACCCAACCATGTTATGTCTTCAAATGAGTCAAGAATGTCCATTTTTTTGAGACGTTCGACAGCGTGATATATATTTATGAATGGGGGCTGAACAATTGTATTTTGAAAGTACTCAGCGATCATTTGATGTTGTGATAAGAGTTTCACAGTAAGGCAAATCCGATCTAACTGTATGTTGACTAACTCTGGGGTATGGACATAAGGAACTTTTTCAAAAGCAGCGTATGGTATAAGACGGAAGCATGTTCCACTTACTCCTGTAAATTAAATATATATATTTACAATATTATAGCGTCTCTAATATATATTATGATATGTATCGGATAGTAAGTTAACTCGCTATTATTTTATTTCTCATAAAAACAATTTAAATAAAAATGGATTGTTATTATTTATTTATATATAATAAAATAAATAATAGATACTCTTTAAGTTCTATAATTATTTTCAACTTTCAAAAATCCGAGTCTACAAAATGTTCAACTGTACAAAATTCTGGGTTTTATGTAAGTTAATAATTAGTCTAAATAAGAGAAACTCGAATATATATATATATATATATATATATATATATATATATATATATATATATATATATATATATATATATACAAGTAATAAAAAATAAAGTATTTTAACAATCTGAATGAATTAGTTTTATCCTAACTCCATAGTTTAAAATTAAAATAGGATAAATGTTTTAAAACTACATATTTTATAATTTTATAAAAATATGTAATTTAAAAATATTTGTAGTTTAAATGTAATATATTTTTAATTGTACCTGTAATTCGACCAGCTAATTTTGACCGATTGTCTAAATTTTCCCTGGATAACCACTCCTCCACTATTTCTTCACAAATTGTTTCCTTGTTATACACAATACGTTGGGAGCGCGCAGAGTCTATTACATATCTAAAACAATCTAAAAATCCCATTGTTTGGACTATATCCGTTGCTAGAATTATTTTTGTGCATTTAGAATAAATTAATCTCTCCAATTGATCTTTTTCAATATTACTATGGAGTACGTGTATACTTATTTTGTTTGGCAAATTTCCAACAAGTTTATGTTTTAAGATATGAAAATTCATTCGAATCACTTCTTCATACGTAGACATTATAACTAGAATATGACCTGTTAAAAAATATATATGTATAGAAGAATAAATTCACAATTTCATAAATAGTTCATAACAAATATGGGTTAAAATAACATGCCGTAATAATTACCCGTTCTCCATTCACGTTTCGTGGTAAGCATTCTAATGATGTCTGTAATTAGTGCATAGTCTAGAAAACGACAGTTTTTCATTAAGATATTTCGAAAAACTTTAGAGCACGAATGTCTCGGAATGTCTACAATATCGGACTCTACGTCCTCCTTATCTTTTCCAATATACTGGGATAACTTTTTCATATCCTTATCATTCAACAAAAATGGATCGGCTCCTAGTTGGCAAAGCTGTTGCGCATGGTCTTTCAAATCGAACTGCAAAGCTATCATTAAAGCAGTATAACCATGCAATGAGTGTTGATAGTCAACGGAAATAAATTCATTATGTACTAAGTATAAAAACTTCTCGAATGACTGATCGGATCTAGTGCTATAGTAATCATCAAGTGATTTATCAAGATCTAGACGTTGATTCTGAAAATCTGGAACTGTAGTAGGTACTTCTGAATAGACATATGTCCGTGGATAATTCATACGTTCCTTTTCAATAATATCCATAATCTCATCTAGATAAATTATATTCACTGGCTCCAAATGGCAATTTAGTTTTATTTCTGTTCCTTCCCCAAAATATTTTAAAAATTGATCATTTTGTTTTGAATTAGAAAGCAAAATAATTTTTAGATTAGGATGAAATTTAAGAGCTTCCTTGAGTTCACAGAGAAGGACATCAGTAAGAGCGTCATGGAATTGCACATCGTTTACTATTACATGTGAAATATGTCGAAAACTATCAATAATCTTCTGTCCCATAAGGACTCGCAACAAAAAACCGGCAGTTGTATAAATCAAATTTGACGTCTCACTAATTCGACTTTGAAGGTGTACTTGGTATGCAATTGTATCTCCAACTTTATCCCCAATGTACAAGGATAATTTTTCACTATTATATATTGCTAATAATTGCTCTCGTTCAACGCAAATTATTTTACAGTGTGTTCGAGCTGCTATACTATCTTCAATAAGAAACAATGGAATCCCTAAAGATTTTTCCATTCGGGAATCACCATCAACTATTAAAACTCGGTTAGTTTTGATGGACTCGAGTATATCAATCTTATAATCTATCAATTGGTCAATTAGTAGGCTATGTTTTTTACAAATAAGAGTTTGGCGAGCCATTGACTGTTTCAGTGGGCCAAGAGAAAAACGATGCGGTTGAACCACTGGTTTACTATGACATGGACTAAAAAAATCGGGCGAAATCTGCATTTCACTGTGACTGCCAATAAAAGTACTATATTTGTGTAGTAAAAATAAATGTTTCCTGACTTCCGTTGGCAGTTCAATATATGTAGTTGAAGTAATATAATGAAAACATTCTTTCTTGTACACCACAACAATTTGAATGCCATCGCACATAAAAAATTTTGTACGCAAATCCAGTAAATTACCATAATGTTTCATATATAGTCGTTCAGACAATTGAAAACTGCCACAAAACTTCTGACAACACCGAGTAGAAGATAAGAAATCCACTATTTGAACAGATATATAATTATAAATAATTCTGTTGGAAATCATTATTTATCATCTTTTAAAGAGCCTTTAAAAAACAATGTTGTATTTTGCGTAAACTAAACTAAATTAAGTTGTTGTTGGTTTCTAATTGAATTAAACGCCTCCTTGAAAAACAAAATAAATGATTTATACTAAAAAAAATTTGTAAACAAAAAACGTTTATTTTCATATATCGACGTTAGAGAAATCTATAAATCGACGATTTTCAAATCGCCGTTGCATTAGTATTTTAATTCGATAACTATCGTAATCGATAGAAAACGACATTTACAGTGGTTGTTGCGGCGTATAATGATATATAATTTTCTCACCACCCTATGAAATTTGCCGCCATTCATTATTCTGCTGTGACTCTTGTTTTAATCATTTGCAGTAAACATCTTAAAAATATATAGTTCTGTTTGTAGATATGAATAAAAAAACCAACTCGGAATCTCTCTTGCCTCTTAGCAGAATTCGTACCATAATGAAAAGTTCAATAGATACTGGTCAAATAAGCAACGAAGTGTTATTTTTAATGTCCAAATCAACTGTAAAACCTTTGTCGGTACTAGCCTTAATACAATATATGATAATATTACTATTACAGGAAATGTTTGTTAAACATATTACCAAGGAATCGTTTGGACAAGCAAAGCCCACAAACTGTCTTAAATATGAGCATTTAGCCAAATACGTACAAATGGATGATAAGTTAGAATTTTTATTACAAATTTTACCGCAAAAAATACGAGTTCATGAATTTCAAGAAATTTTGGCTCAATCTGAAAATTTTGCTTCTGATTAATTTTTTTCATCTTAGTTCAATAAGTAGGTATAATATTACCAGTGCTATATTGTATAGTATATTCCCAATAAATGGCGACAATTGTAATACTAATTATTTTTGTGTTATTAATATCTATTATTTTAACCAACCTCTATGTATAGGAAATTTCGGGTCCAAGAAGGTGTTAAATTCCTCTTAATAACATTTAAATGGCCAATATAGACATTATTATAAATTAAATAAATAGCGTATAATAAATTCTTGTTTATCTTTTCACTAACATGTAATATTAAATATTAAACAGTTTTAGCGAATCATAAAATATTGTGTAATTGTTTTATTTTGAAGTTTTAGTTTCCAACAGGGAAACAAGAAATCATTTGTGATCTAATACATTATGCAAATTATCAGAAACTGTTATGGCTCATAATTATTAAAAATGCAACTGCTTTTAGGAAGAACCATAGGAATTTTTGGGGTCCTACTTCTAATGAAAGTGTTTAATATTGTTATTGGAAATAACTACGGTGCAAAGAAAGTTAAAGATGCTTTTCGAATTGAAAATATTTCATTCGAAGATATCGATACAAAGTCTACTCATATATCACGTGTTATTCAGAGTCGGTTTTTTAGATTAAGTAATTTTTTTAACTCCGCTAAATTCAGCAATGAAAATGACGTCAAAATTGTTCATTCTTCCATAAAGTTCAAATACTATATGTAAGTCACTTTAAATTATAAGATATTTTATTTCGATTTATTAAGATATATTATTTTTAAATTATTTTATTAAAATTTCAGAAATGGTGTACTTTCACATGTAAGTTCTGGTTTAATGCCAGAAACATTAGTAAATACAAAGTGTGAAAGCAACGATAAATTTTCATTTATTTTACATGGATGGAAGCAGAGTTGTGAGACTGCATGGGTTTTAAAACTTATTGATCGTATGTTATTATATCTATTGCTCTACATCAAATAAGAACTAGCTTTTACATAGTTATATTTAAAATTTTTTGTTTAACATAATTTATTAATATTTTTTTTTTTTTACAAACAACTCTGGTTTATTTGTGTAACAAATGGATATGATTTAAGGATTGGAATACTATAGAGGAGGATGCATTGTTTGCATAGATTACGGTGTTTGGGCGAATTCATCATATCTGTGGCTTTTCCGCAATTTTAGATTAATTACTGGTATTATAACAGATAAATTGAAAAACCTTATAAATGAAGGAATTGATTTAAACATTGGATTCATATTTGGATTTAGCTACGGAGGCCAACTGGCTTCATCTATAGGAATTTCATTGTCACCGAAATATGTCTTCCACCAGATAGATAGTGAGTAATTGAAAGTATAAAATGTGCATTTAAATATTAAATAATTTACTTGAAAAATACTGAATAATTTATTAGCGTGTGATATGGCTGGTCCTGGTTTCGATTTGAATTTATTTGTAAATCATCGAAAAGCTGGACAGAATGTTAAATGCCTTCATTCCAGTTTGGACAAAGGTACTCATATTTATGCCTGTCATCAAAATGTCCTCTTGGGAAACTGCGGTCACAATCAACTTGCAGCTTATACCCAGCCTTTTTATAGTAGCCATGGACTATGTGTGCAAATTTATATCAATTCGTTTGATTATCCGTTTTATGCTGTACAAAGTAAAGTAAATAATGATACAATTAGAAATGCCTGTTCTCATCACATATTTAGTATTGGATTTAAAGGAGAGACGAACAATTCGTAAATATTATATATTTGACATTTTACCTACCAATGATGTATTTTATTTTTCAGCAATCCCTTAGGAATTATATTTGTACCAACTGGCTTAAATTTCCCATACAATCTTTCCGAAAAGGAGGTACAAACATTCGGTTGTATGAAAAAGTGCTAACTGTTATGTTTAGTGGTTATATTGAATGCATAGCAATTGTGGATATAGTATCCAATAAAATAAACTAGCCTCTTGTATAATTAAAGTGTTTCGTAGTTTCATCCTTTGCTATTGAAAAGTATACATTTTTGTGAATTATGTATGTCAGGTGCTAAACGTATTATACTTATATAATACGCATTTATACCACATTTATTTGATCATTGGGTTTAAAAGTGGGAAGGTTATACATTTATCATTTAGTAAAATACATCTCTTATGAAAAGCTATTAAGATATTTTCCATTGGATATACATTTTAGAAAGTTGAGTCTAGTATAGATGTGTATGATTTACAACAGATAACATCTAACATTTATCATTTAGTAAAATACATCTCTTATGAAAAGCTATTAAGACATTTTCCATTGGATATACATTTTAGAAAGTTGAGTCTAGTATAGATGTGTATGATTTACAACAGATAACATCTACGTTTCCAACAGTAATAACAGCAACGAACACGATAACAACGACAATAACATTTATAACGGCTGTGACATAAACTGTTTAAGCAGATGTGGATATCAGTGTGAGAGCAACTATGATCGAAGCATGAGTAACAACCGAATTCACACATTTTGAATCTGTAAATATAAAGATACGATTTTACTATAAAGTTCATATCACATATATACAATGTTTTATGTAAAAATATATGTATGAAATATATCTAGTAAATATATAATAGGTAATTTATTTTTTAAATTTATTATTTCTACTTACAACTATAAATTGAGCAGGTATAACAATATATTTTGACGTGTGAGCCAAACCAATTTCAACTCTTCGACTCAAGTGTGTCCAATTTATTTCGATTCAAAATTTAGAAGATCTCCATAGTAACCTATTATTGATATAACATATAACAATATTTAGGCAATTGCATGACCTATTTGACTATAAATAAATCAATATGGCGTGTACTTGGCGAATAAAATGATACTAGAAAGTGTACAAAGTAATCTAAATATGATTTAATTAATTAATCTCGTAGTTAATTTTGTATCTCCAGAATACTGTGAGTTGTTATATTTTGCCATACATTAATAGTAGAAGCATCAATAGCTGATCCAGTCATCATAATGCGATACCGATTCTGGCATACGTTTTTTATATACTTCACCATGTTGTCGTCATTAAGAAACACTTTATTATATTCACTAATGAGTTTGTCATATGTACTTGGAGGTGCCATAAATATGTTTGATCCTACTGCATTGGTATATACAGATAGTAAAGCATTCCACAAGTCTGGTCCATTGGGATGTTCATGCATTATAACTTTAGAACCATTGCTCAACGCGCACATTAGTGCATATATATAGGTATGGGAATGAATAAGAGGATAAAAGTAAATAAGACAAAAATGTTGATCTATTAGCCAAACCGTTGTTAATTTCTTAATTTGTTTGTTAACGGTTTGATGTGACACTAGCATCTGATTTGAAATGTCATCGTTCAACGAATTATATACTAACATTGCACTTGAGTTTGCATAAAAATCATTATTCAATGTTCCAGGTATTACAACATTATCTTTTACTTTAAATAAACGATTCGACTTCAGCAAGGGTAATGAGTTCGTTGGTGGTATGAATGAGTAATCAACTACTAATAACACTAGTTTCATATGTTCAACCATGGGTTTGATAATCGGTTCATAATCGGACGAAATGATAAATAGTTTCGTTTGAGACTTTTCAATTACGCTCCTTAAGATTGGCGGTGGGTGCTGTGTGCTTACAGGGACAGCAATTTGACCAGATACCCAACAGGCCCAAATAGCAATAATTAATATAACATTTCTTGAGCAAGCGCAGGAAACATGCTTGGAAGCACCACTACCTAATAACAACACAATTAATAAGAAGTATATATTTGCAACATTTACACATTTCTTTAATTATGTGTATTTTAAAAGACCTTACCACATATATTTGATATCTGTATGGCCAATTTATGAGCAGCCGCATAGAGTTGAGAATACGTATATTCGCCAGTGGAGTCTTTTACAGCTATATTTCTAGTATGTAGGAATGATTTTTTGAAAACAGGAACAAATATTCCATTACTCTCATCAGTATCAAAAGTTCTTTTCAATTTTTCAGTCAGATTTACATGATTTGTTTTAATAGCATTTGATGCAAAGGTTTGAATATTTGGTATTTCTCTACAAAACAGACTTGTCAATGAAATATGGAAGAACAAATTTTGTTTTGAAAATTTAACATTGAACTTCTTCAAATAATTCATTTTGAGTATGGAAAACAAATTGAAAAAAATGTATTACTAAATCGGAATCTTGACAAGGCAACCAATGAACAACAAAAATAAATACAGTAATGATTTTCAATTATATAAATCTAGTAATATGAACTGAGGTTATGTACGGGTGCATATACTTATTATTATGAACTTCTAAATTCAGGAAATACTATATGCTCTAAAACATTACAAACACACATCACGAACGATTGCGAGAAATTCGGCCAAAGTCTTATAAGGACTGTGATTCCAATCTAATATTACTATTAATGTTATATTACTATATAAGTGAAATCGATGAATAAAAAAAAAAACAAAATGAAAGAAATAATGAACAAATTTTCGATGCCAAGCCTTGATGCAATGTGAATTAATTTATTAGATACTTTTTCTTAATAATATTAATAATAATATAAACAATTAAACATATAACACTGTTATATACTTCAATCTCAACTTAGTTAATAACGATGTGTCGCCAAATTCGTTTGATTTTGTTTTGTTTTTAGGTTATACACTTAAAACAACATTAACCAACAAAGGGGAATGGTTGGTAGTTCGGAAAGTATCCAGGAAAGTTTGGTGTGGGCAGCACTGGAATTGATGATGTTACAAATGTTGTCACAATTTTTGGAACAATATTCGTTGAAAATAATGTGGTATATGCGGTTTTCGCCCCAAATGTTAGCTTAAGCACTTTACTGTTTGTTTCGGTAACCAACTGTTGTTGTACAATGGGTGATGTTATAGTATGGAATTGTTGCTGAGCCGGTAGTAAAAATGGATTGATAGATATTTGTGGAGGAATCGCAGAAGTCAGTGTTACCGTATTAACTTCATATTCAGTTTCGTCAATTACTCCTTTCGATTTAGAAAGTGTCCGATAAATTGTGGATTGTCCATTTTTAATTGGAACAACTAATGATTCCCAAACTGTTTGCAGCTTAACTACAGGATGAGTAGTTGTTATAATAGTTGGATTTTGCAGAGAGGGATTAAATAAATTGAGCAACGCCAGTTGTTGTAATTGTTTTGGATTTAAGCTTGAGCTATGCTCGAACGGCTTTGTGGTGTTATTTTCCGCATTTGTCCCACTATATTCTCCACCATATTCAGAATTATCTTCATCTGCAAAATCAAGGTCTAAATTAATCTCTGATCCAGCTGTGTCTAAATTTATATTGAAATCCTTTAAACTGATGGAAGGTATAAAGTTGCTTTCTTCCTGAAGTAACAAGGTTTTTGTTACGGTAATAATATTTTTGATATCATATGTTTGTATAGCTGTGACATATTCCGTACTATTTTCATTATGAACAATAGGTAATACTTGTGTTCCATATTTCGTTTTCGTAAAGCTTTGTGATTCAGTAACAACTTCCAGACTTGGAGTTTCTTGTCCTTCCGTCAAAAATATAGGCGAGAGGGTAGTGATACTTCCATCAAGTATTAGTCTATCCTCTTTAATAGAAGTTGCTAGTATATTTTCAGTAAGGGGGCCCGTGAAAATTGGAGTAGCCGTTGGTTCCGGCTCCAAAGTTTTCTCAAATGTTGACGTTACTGTAATAAATCGGGTTTTTTTGACAACACCAGCCTGAAAGCAAAATATTTAACAAACACTTATAGTATATAATTTTATGTTTTCAGTTCACCTGGAAAGTATATGGAGTTTTTATTGTTGCAATTTCATAATATTTGTCCTTAAAATCAACTGGAGTTGATATCTCTACATTAAGTGTCTCCACAAGAAATTTCCGATTTTCTTCCGAATTAGCATTATTTAAAACTAATCCATTTTGTGATCCGGAAGATTCCAAATCAACATTGTCCAAATTTGTACTATTGGTAGATGAACTCATATTAAAATACATCGCAGTGTGATTAATGTCTGCAACTGGCCGGCGAATATTAATTTTGGGCTTAGGAGATGTTTTGTATTGCCATCTTCCTGGAGTACGATTTAATTTAAACATGTACAAACTGGTGGATGCTTCTGTTTCTGTGGGAGTAACAACTACTTTTGGTTTGAATGATCTGCGGCTTGGATTTTCTGCTATCACTGAAGAAGTTGTTTTAACTGTACTCTGAAGTGAGGTGTTTCTAGAATGCTTGTTTCTCCTGTTTTTGAATTAAAATTATACCATTAAATCAATAATCAACATTAATATACAATGGGAACATACCTTTTAGATTTATTGCGATTAGATTTTTTAGAAACTCCTCGACTACGACCATAAGATGTTTCCACGTTTGTGTTAACTTGAGCAGTGGAACTTTTGTTGTTGAATCTCTTGGATGAACCGGTTGGCCGCTGTATATCTTTCGAGCTACTACTAACAGTCTGATCCTTAGATGACAAAGGGGCGGCTGTTTTCAAAATTCGAGGTGTAAGAGACGAGCTCGTTTTTATATTAATATTTTTATATGACGTGCTCTTCTTCGCAGACAAATGGTTTCCTGAATAGTTGTCTGCAGATGAATCGTCTTCAATACTTTTTTTTTGAATATTTGTGTTGCGATTTCTAAAGTGGGCTCGAGAACTAGGATTCAAATTCACTAATCGGTAAGTTTCCTCAATATACTCGGTTGGTTGCCTCGAGAGTAAGTCATATTCAGGCTGATTTAAATTGCTCTCGATATATATTCCAGAATTTTCGATAGTGTACTTTTGCTTAGTACTATAGTCCAATTTCGATGTATCCACTCTGGTATGCGTTTTCTTCTTTTCGGATACTCTATTATCACTATTTGTTGAATTTATAATAACCAATTTCGTGGGATTAATATCAATATCTAATCGTTTTGGTCGAGTATTTATAGGCTTAGTATCTATTACTTTTGTAGCTTCTATTTTATTTTGATTAAAATCTAGAAGTGGAAATTAAAATTAGCTGGCTTCAATATAACAGATGAAAAATAATATATGTATATATATACATATTCACCTTACCTAATGTTGGAGCGCTCTCAGGAGAAAACACAATAACGGTATTTCCTATCGTTGTAATAAAATCCAAAAAACCATAAACTGTTTGGGTAACATATTCCGTAGAGACATCTGAAGCTTGGGCATTCACTGAAAAGTTAAAATATTTTTATATATTTATATATATTGATTTTGCGATATTCGTGGATCAGTGGCGAGTTCGAAGGATCTGCTTCTTTAATTTATGGTTATTATGGTTATCTTATCACATCCCAAGCAAAAAAATTTCAATTTCTAGAGTAAAAATGTTCAGAAGATTAAGCTCTCAATTCGGCGTTCAGTTACGGAATAAAACTGCATTAGTGTAAAACCCTACAAACACACAACAATAACAATGAGAAGCTCGGCCAAAGTGCTACAAAGGCTATGGCGCTAGTTAATTATTATTACATGATATTATGATATAAAATTATTAAATAAATTAATACGAACCACCAATCAAAAGTAAGAATGCCAGGATATAATATTCATTTTTTCGCATTGTATCAAAATTTTAATACAGCAACAGAGAACTGGTATAGATCAGATGTAAGTATTTGCTACAATAAAAATAAACATCATTATTTAAAATTATATTTAAAATTTATGACAAGTTCAACAAAAATAAACACCCAATATATGATACAATTACTTAGTTTAGATCGTTTATTATTAATTTGAATCGTGTCCAATTTGAATAAAATCTGTAAATACCTACTAAAAAATAATCGTTAGACAAGTGTCGAGAAGACAATGGCTTTGAATGAATATAGAAAATGAAAGTACTCAATGATGTAACTAAAACAAATGATTTGTATGTGAATATAAGAAACTCCAGAATATCTCTTTTTTATCTTGTTGGATATAATATAATTTATTTATTTCCAAATATTTCAGAAGACTAAATATCACTTTGAATTTTAATATTAATTTAAATTTAGAAACTTCACTTACAATAACACACACTAATAGCAACTAAAGTAGATTTCAGAAAATCCGAATACTTAAATGAAGGAAGGTATCGACATAATTCGAGAAAATATTCTTTGAGGCAGCATATACGTAATATAAATTTGGAATGGTAAATTACATTTATAATAACAAATAAGGAATAATTTGTACGTAACTACATTTATGTTATTTTTCAATTTATATAAGTACATATTAAGTAATACGTATAAATTGGAAATTCAGTAATAATTTAGGAAAATTAGTAATAATATAAAATTATTCTAAGGAAATATATTGGAAACAATTTGGAAAAATTATGCGCACTATAATTATCTATAATATGCTCTATATATAATAATTGTCTGTTCTGAAATTAATTAATAATAGTACAAGCAGTAAATATGTTATGAACCTATACCCAACATTATCATGAACTTGATCACTGTAATTATTGGCTATGATTCCGAATATCATTTATCTGTATCTTTTACTGTTTCAAAAAAATCTGGCAGACAAATGGTTATCGATTTAAGATGTGAAATTGATCAAGAATATAAAACACAAAACGCTGTGTATATGACATGTGTATATATATGAATACATAATATATATGAGTACATAATAAATTATACTAAAATTAATGTTTTTGTCATTTCCAAAGAAAAAGTAACAAAGGTAAAAAATAAGTTTTAAAAAAATAAATTTAATATTTTTTTTCTCGAGAATTAAATTAAAATTATCTATTATATATACTAAATTTTATTTCTAGATTGTGCAAAGTTTTATATTATGCGAATAAATATTTTCCAACTATCATCCCTGGTATCAGTCGTTCTATTTTCACTTGTGCCAAATGAAATATAAGATTTTAACATCACATTACTTCCAAAGTGAAATATAATAGTTTTATAATAATATATAATAAAGTATTAGTTATGTTTCGCACTATCCATACTGTACAGAACTGCTTGTTGCATGTAAAATATATTTGAACTATAATTAAAATATATACAGAGATTTTATTGTTACTTTTAGAATCGTTCCCAGTTGTTATCTACCGGAAAACTGATACGAGTATCTAGAAATAAATCGTCCACTCCTATGAACACAGTTGTTATGTTTGTGCCTCAGCAGGAGGTGAGGTTATATTTTCTTTATTTAATATGTTTCAATCGCCTTGGCTTAGTTGGCTATAAAAACCGCGAGTCGGTTATGGCTGCGTCCAGCAGCATATGCTATTTGTACTTGAATGACAAGCACTGTCGCCACTTGCACGTTTCCGTTATTTACAGGAGATTAATTGTCTATGTTCTTTGGCTTTTCAACTTATTCTCTTCAATCCGTCTAGTGACATGACACAGATCTTGACTATGCCAATTTCTACGTACAGTTTTTTATGTTTTCAACACCAACATAAAGAGGCCCACAATGTTTTTAATCTATAACTATTACATACCTCTAGTGATTTTAGAGATTTATTCATAACTTTAATAAATTTACAGGCATGGGTTGTTGAGCGAATGGGTCGATTTCATAGAATTATGGAACCGGGATTAAATATACTAGTCCCAATTATTGATAAAATTAAATATGTGCAGAGTCTAAAAGAAATCGCAATAGACGTGCCTAAACAGAGTGCCATCACTTCAGATAATGTGACTTTGAGTATTGATGGAGTTCTTTATTTACGAATTATTGATCCCTACCGAGGTGAGATAATTTACAATATAATATAAATTATAATTTCAGTATAAATATAAATACAGTAAGGTCAGTATAGGAAATATAGTCTATAATTAATTTTTATTGTAGCATCTTATGGCGTAGAAGACCCGGAGTTTGCTATAACTCAGTTGGCTCAAACTACTATGCGTTCTGAATTAGGAAAAATGTCACTGGATAAAGTCTTCAGAGAAAGAGAATCACTTAATGTAAGCATAGTGGACTCAATTAACAAAGCCAGTGAAGCTTGGGGAATAGCATGTCTTCGATATGAAATAAGAGATATTCGGGTAAGTTATTAAATAAGACAAAAAAAGATCTTATTTATCACTTAAATTAGCTTCCGTCGAGGGTTCATGAAGCTATGCAAATGCAAGTTGAAGCTGAACGACGAAAGCGTGCTGCTATTTTGGAATCCGAAGGTGTTCGAGAAGCAGATATTAATATTGCAGAAGGAAAGCGCAAATCAAGAATTCTCGCATCTGGTAAAAAATTGAATTTTTTTTTTTTTTTTCAAAACTAACTAGATTGTGGTTTCAGAGGCTGAGCGACAAGAAAATATAAATAAGGCAAGCGGCGAAGCAGCAGCCATGTTGGCTATAGCCGATGCAAGAGCAAGGGGATTGTATACAGTTGCAAAATCTTTGGCTTCACAGGTAAGCACATAATTTAGTTTAGCAAATTTTAGTACAAACTAATAATTGTTATCAATATACAATATATATTTTATTTTCAGGACGGCAAAGATGCAGCCTCATTAGCTCTTGCAGAACAATACATAAATGCATTCAAGAACTTAGCGAAAACCAACAACACAATGATTTTGCCTTCAAATGTTTGTGACATTTCCAATATTGTAGCCCAAGCCGTTGGAGTTTACAGTTCAATCTCTAAGGCAAATAACCAAATAAGCAAAAACAGTTCCATAGTCACATCTAGCTCATCTGATCAATCGCCACTGTTAAATTCAACTAAAAAGGAAACTAAATGTAAAAATAATAATCTTTCTACGATGGACATAGAATGAACATGAATGAAAAAAAAATAAAAAATGTTTTTTGAATATAATGTAAACAATGATGATTTAAAGAAGAATGCAAGAAAACAAATATACAAACTTAGTTGTTATGTTTAAAGGAAGTTTAGAACTATGATATAAAATTAATACAAGTATCTGGAGACAGTGAAATATTCACACTTTCGTGATTATGGGGGTCTGCACATGAGCAGTGCAATTTGGAAAAAATTAGTGGATGATACAACTTTATTTGTTGAGTTTCAAAATAAGTATGTTTTGATAATACATTTAACTCAAATAATATTGCTATTTCACATGCCTTAGTTTTTAGATTTCTCTATTTCAGAGCAACCGCTTTGAGTTAAGATGATTTAAGTGGGGTGGCAGCTGTTCGAATCAAAGAAAGATACAATTGGTTTGAGTCTATAATAGTCACCTTTGCAAAGAGGAAATGCCACAGGGTGAAACTGATGTTTTAAATAAGATCGAGGGAGAGCATGTGTGGTGTAAGATGTACCTATCTCCCGACATTTCTGCATATACCAAATGTTCCTGGTGAAGGGTATCGAGACTGTATTTAGTAGAACAACTGACCTGAGAGACTGAGAGAGTAACAGTATAATGGGCAATACTTTGTGAAGCTAAAATGATAAACAAAAAGAAGTTTCTTGTAGTAGGTTGCACGAGGTTTCAAAAATCGAAATGTCTTTATAGTAACAATACAGAATGTATAGATTTTATGGTTCTGGTGATTTTAAAGTCATATAAACAATCAGAAGACTATCAGGTCTACAGAGAAGATATCTTACCTACGATCGTAGGAACATAATATTTCGTATGGAGCTACAGAAAAGTGAAGAAACTGTGCTGAGTATGCAGCAGATATATATAATATAGTAAATAAAATATACATTCGTGTTCGCCAGATGACATAGAACAATGCAAGCAACGCATAAACATGTATCATATTCCAGGATTAGTTTTATAAAGATAACCGGTGGTGATTAACAGCTTGCATAAGAAAAGAGAAAATGAATCCATATAAAATGGTTCATTTTCTCACTGCCAGGTTAGTTTTCCTCAAATTTGCAGTAAGACAAATTAATAAAAACTTATTTATATAAAATAATTTTTTTTGTATACAAAATATAAAAATTAATATTAAAATATACTGGAATTTTTATGAAGTGAAAACAAACCCCTGGGAATTATTTGTTTTTAATTGTATATAATTGAAAATTGGTTTCAATATCTCTAAAACAGTATATGTGTAATTTAGTAACTTTAAAGTGTTGTAGGAATGTGTAAAAAATTCTACCGGTTAACGTATATATTATTAGATTTGGTGCCGGATGTGTTAAATGTATGCCTTTTTTGTTGTTGAAGTCTACAATATTATAATAATTAATGCAATTGGCACAAATTAATAGATATAAAACTAGAAATACCATATAGTAGTAAAAATAATATTTTTATTGTGTGATATACTGATTTGTTGTGATAATTAACAACCGATTATTTGTCATGAATTTAATATTATCGATGCCATTTCACTACAATTATATAAAAACACTTTTATATTTTGCTGGCTTTTTAAGACTTGCAAGAATTTTGTCCTCGAGCAATCCATATTAATTCATCACGTACTGTAAAAACGTTTGAACATTTTTTATATTTTTTCTTTAACTTTCTCTTACCTTCTGCTAAAGTGGTGGGGAAAGTTACGTATATCGTATGAAAACAAGCACATATATCAACAAGATATGACAATGCGCTAATTTAAAAGTATAAGATGTAATCAAAAATAGTACAAAAAATAGATTATTGTACATTTAGTGCAAACTGTCAAATGCGTCTGTCAGAAATGTGTATATCTTTGATTTTGTCATCACCCTATGTTTCATTTATTCATAAGGGAATTTGTTCAGAAGTATGTAATTTTTTTGAGCAACAGGCAAATTATTATTAAATATATAAACTGGATATTTTGATGAGCATTGTAATATATCGTTTTTAAATTAATATTAGTGATAAATACGTTATGATTTCTGTTGTACATGAAAAATCTTCTACCAAAGCGTGTATGTATACAGCTAACAAGTAGTCTTTATACAAATACCTACTTCTATTTTATTATGCTTAAAATTTTATATTTTTGAGAGTATCAAAATCGAAGAAGATTCTTGAATATGTATGTAGTACTGTGTCAATGTCTTTTTAACCTAATTTTAAATTGATTGGCATGAAGGAACAATATGATTTGTTAGACAACATGTGTATATTTATATATATATATATTTATATTTATGTTAGCCATGGGATTTTCTTTATTATATAAAATACAAATGTAGATGGCGGGATTATTAACTTTATGTTGAATGTGCACCCATAGACTTAACCCTAATAATGACACCGCAAAAATTTATAATTTTTTTATATTTCAGATGATAAATATTTAGAAGAAAAATTCAATAATTCTTGTGGTATTGAAAATAATTTAATACCTTATACTAGTCAGTTAAATTCACAAGGGCTTCTTGAACATTACGAACAACTTCCCATACGCAAATATCGAGATAAAATTTTATATTGCTTGGAGAATCATACTGTTGTTATATTGATTTCTGAAGCTCGGTGTGGACACTGCATCCAAATTCCACAGGTAATTAAATTATGGACTACAAATAATGGAAATGCGACAAATTCTATGAACATATGCATATAAATATACTATTTTTATGAATTTAAAAAATTTTTGGCTTCTAAAATGGTAAACAAATTGTGTAAAGTAGTACATCAGAAAAAAACAAATAATTATAAATGTGTATTTGCAATGTGGATAGCAATATTAATAAATAAATTTGAGAATGCATAAAGATTGATGAACCTGATTTTTAGTTGCAAATCTTGTGTACAATATTCAAAGAATTGTTATATATGTTAATTTAACAAAATATAAATATATTATTCTTTGATGGCAAAATTAATTTAAAATCTTTTCAAATACACTTGATATGTATTATTCGAAAATGAGAACGATTTTTATGTTATGGTGGAGTTAATTTTTCATTGAAATTTCATGTTCAATGACACATTCGTTAAAAGAATTAACTATTTATGCTTCGTGTTTGAAGAAAAATGAATTAATAAACTTTTTTGAAATTATTACCAAGCAGTAGTGTATTATTATAATAGAATTTCACACGATCTTATCATATTCCTTTATCCAATATGTGGATATTAGAACGATTCAAGTCAGTTTATATTGCTTACTTTTATTCTTAAAACGCAAATTAAATTATTTAGAAAAACAATTTATTCAAATGTACACATTCGCATGAAATTATTCAGATTTCAAACGATATAAAATAAAATAATTGTTTTTTTTTTTTTTTATAATGATAAAATTGCATTAAGCGGTTAACAAAAAATTAAAAATTCAAAATATATTTTTGTTTCAGATACAACAGCTGGATAACTATTGCTGACAAGAAATTGTTTGATTTAAAATCTTTACATATGGTGTTTATGGCAAGAAATATACTACTATTTACATTACCTTAACTCTATTGAAAACGAAAATGGTGGGCCCAAGTTCTAAAATTAGTAAAATATTACTTACATTATTTCTGTTTTTGATTGTTTTTTACATTTTTTTGGATGTGGAATTGTTTCTTCGCATTCAGAATTATGAAATACAAAGGAATTATCATTTTAATACAACAAACGATTTGTCAGATCCAATATTGTCGAACGATTTAAGCTCTTCACATCCGTTTATAACTTCGGACAAGACAACATACGAGCTCTCTACTAGTATTATCAGACAAAGTTATGAATCTAAAACTTGGCTATCCTGTAATGTAAATCCACTATGCTATGTTACCGTTAAAGCAATACTTCTTGATCACACTAACCATTATATATTTGCTCCGCTAGCGACAATATTTGACGACATAGTTGGGTTCTCCCGTTCGTCTTTCATAACTGCAAATATGATATCATTTTTCCATGTGGGTGTGGCATGTGCTGCCGGAAAGCTCGTTTCGTCTGATAGTTTAGGCTATCGTCGTTTAGGTGTAGTCTTGTTTCAAACACGTACTTTTCTTGATGACCTGGACGGACATGTTGCCCGAGTTAAAAAAAATATACGTGGGGAACGTTCTGAAGTTGGGACTTCAGGATACTATATCGATGGAATATGTGATGGTCTGGGATGTATTGCTCTATTAATCGGAATGTTCTATTTTTTGAAAAATAACCCACCACGTCGCGGATATTCGCAATTGCCAATGACTGAATCTAAAATACCCGAACCTATTGTAATGACTAAAATGAAGTCGTCGACAAAGAAAGTGGCAAAGAAAGTAATCAACTTCACCGGACAACTTCTTCTCAGTTCCATGGCTTGGAATAGATACATCGCTGTTTATCAAGAAATGCTAGAGAGAAATGACGTGTCACAAACAGTATTTATTCGGCAGAATATTGTGTTTAAATCTACTTGGTTCTTCTGTGTAGCTTGGTTGTGGCGTGTAATAAATGTGCATTCGTTATTGCATTGCGTTCTTTTAAGTATTTTCTGTGACAAGTTATGGGATTTCCTAAAATTCATACAATACAGTGGTTATGTCATGTTACTTGTTGCTATTTGCATAACTGAAATGCATGTAAGAGAAGCACATAATTTTATATATAGCTCAGTAAGCAAAACTTGATGGTGATTTTAAAAGTAGTGACTAAAATATATATTTTAGTGATTTTTAATAACATTCGAAAGAAATACATTTAAAAGCAATATAGAAATGCTGTAAATAAAAAATTTGAAATTATATGAAATATCTATTAAATAACAAAAATACTTTTTTTATAGTTTGAACTGAAAAAATATTTTCCATACGTTTAATTTGTTTCAGCTTAATTGTATATCAATAAGGCTATAATTCTGTCACACCTATTTTAATGTCATTTTATAATGTGTATTTTAAATATAATTTTTATGTAAATAAATTGCTTTAAATTTCCAATATATTCCTTTAAAACTATTTTTATTTCGAAAGTTGGAATAATTAGGAGGTAATTCCTCAGATTAAACAATAAACGTTCTAGTTTAAAATCAGTCATTTAATTATAGATTGTGATGAAATCAATACTTTTAATAATTCATTCGAATAATACCTCTAATAGGCAAATCTACCATGATACTAATTAAGTATACTCATCTTTTTAATTTTTGGGCTAAGGTAAGTGATTTAATAATAACAATAATTATAATAATCGGATTAAGGCTAATGTAGTACACAATTGCAACTAAAAATCTCTTCATCTTAAAATATTAGTTGCCCCCAAAGTAAATATAATTTTAATAAGTTGATAACGATAACTTATTACAAAGACAATTCCGTTTATAACATTTAGTGATTGATTGACTGTTGATAATACTTTGTATTTATACTACTGTTTATCGGACATTTTTCAAGCTGTATGTCTCCGTATGAATTTGATCATTTTTTTAGTACCCCACAATTAAAGTTGGCGTATTAATAAGATATATTTGGAATATTTAGTATATTTTCCAATCTGGATGGCATGCAAAAGGACTGATCGGTATAACAAAACCCCAACAATCTTCCATTATAAATATGGCTAGAAGAGTTGCTGAAGAGCTGGGAGAGGAGTTGGGTGGCAAAGTTGGAGTTTCTCTAAATTTTTTGGATAAATCTTCTGAGGCAACTGCGATAAAAGTATATTGTATACATTTTACATTATATTTTTCATTTCATATATTTATTTTATAGTTTATGACCGAGGAAATTCTATTACATGAAATATTGAATGACCCGCTGCTAACAAAATATAGTGTAATTATTATAGATGAAGTAGAACATCGTAGCGCATCAACAGACACTCTCCTTGGACTTTTAAAAAAAATTATTAAAAAACGAATTTCGCTTAAAGTTATAATTATTTCAACAAGTATAGATGCTGAAATATTCAAAAATTTCTTTATGCTTAAAAATACAGCTAGTAATACGCCTTTGACTACAAGTTTATCAATAAAATCACCTGAGCATCTTGTTAAAGTATTCTATAAAAATTCTCCTTGTCCGAATTACGTTGAAGCTGTTACTAAAACGATTTTGAAAATTCATGAAACAGAATCAATGGGTAATATTTTAGCATTTTTAACGGGAGAAGAAGAAATAATGGAGGTTCACGATTTATTGAAGGAATATATATTACAAAAAGAATGTAATGATATGCAAGTTATTCCAATATTTTCAAAATATGATCGAAAACCATATTTTAATTCATCCAGAAATATACGTAAGATAGTTCTTACAATTAATATTGTGGATACATTGACCACAATACCAAATATAATTTTTGGTAAGTATTGTAAAGGCGACACTTCATCAATTAAAGAAATTAATAAGGTATATTTTATATTTTAGTTGTTGATTGTGGTTTTGCGAAGTTACAATGGTATAATCCTGCTAAATCCTCCAATAGTTTTATTATTCTACCTGTAAGCAGGGATAATGCCCAGAGACGATCGTCATATGCTGGACGAGAAAGATTTGGAAAAGCTTATCGCTTATATAGCGAGGATCATTTTAAAAATTTTATTCCCAAAACTCCTCCAGAAATGCGTCGTGTTGATTTGTGCTCTACTGTAATACAACTCAAAGCTTTGGGAGTAGAAAATATTTTACGGTTTGACTTTCCTTCGCCTCCTCCTGCAAAAAATTTACTGAAAGCCATTGAGATTCTGTACGCTTTAGGTAATAAAATATCATTATTTTAATTTGATTATTTATAATGCAATTTTTTTTTTTTAAGATGCTATTGATAAAAAGGGTAGATTGACGAAACCATTGGGTTATTTTCTGGCTGAAGTACCATTTAATCCGATGATTGGAAAAATGTTGTATATGTCCGGAAAACTGGGTTGCTCTGAAGAAATTATTTCTATTATTGTCATGCTCCATGTTGGTCCTATATTCAATAAAACATCAACCAAAGTCCAAATGAAGGCTCGAGTTGCCAAAAGATATTTCGAAGTAGCTGAAGGCGATCTTATTACTTTACTCAATGTATACACAGCATTTGTGGATAGTGGCAAAACGTTGAACTTTGCCAGACGTTATTTTTTAATTTATAATAATCTTAAACGAGCTTGTGAAATGCGTGAGCTGTTAGCAATTTGGGCTAAGAAAAAACTTGGAATTCCGCTTATTTCATGTAATGGAAACATAGAAATGTTGGGTAAGTGCATTACCGCTGCATTTTTCCCCAACACAGTCTATCTTCACCATTCCGGTGTATATAAAACAATACGTGGAAATACTGAGGTATCTATACATCCGTTGTCAGCATTAAGAACAACCCGACAGCCCAAATTTATAATATATTGTGAGCTTCTTGAAACAACAAAATTATTTATTAAGGACCTTACTGTTATTCAAGAGTCATGGTTAACTGAATTTGCATCTCACTACTTTAATAGAAATAAAATTGATAACTAATTCATAAGTTCATCATGGATACTAAAAAAAATATTGTTTTATTTATAAATATTTTCTCATACAGCACAGTTGAAGAATATGATAACAAAATAAGGTTGATTGACTTCAATGTAGTCAGTAAGATTAATTCCCAATATACAGCTAAACGAAACGCCGCCTGGAACCAGCAATTTGCAACAATGTCATGCAGTCTGCTCATCTTCGAAAAAACTCATGAACAAATATCAACACCTATCTATTTAGGAACTATAAACCCATATTCGCTGTTGTACGTTTACTGGTATCATTTCCAACCCCAATCTTAAATTATAATTTACCACACACTTTAGATTGCTTTTAAAAGGTATTGACTAAGTATCCAGGGGGACTTCACGGGAAGATAATCCCTGTATCAGTTGAGCACAGTCTGAAACAGATTATTTTAATAAATTTTGTACATTTAAAATATGTGATAAATCCTTTTGAGAAAAACAAAACGTTCAGTGAAAACTTTATATTTTGTTCAATTATATAATAAAGTTATAAAAATAAAAATAATATAGAGTTATGTATATATGAAGCTAATGTACCGCGTCAGTTGAGTTTCAACACACGACTATTGAGATTTCTCACCTGATACGGTATTCATGTATAGTATACAATAGATATATACTCAAATATATACACATTTTCATTTTAATTTTGCATAATTTAGTATAATATGCATAAATGTTTTTTTCAGTCATTACACGTTAGATAACTGTATTTAAAGTATTAAATGTCTCGTAACTATCAATATATAACTTCTTCCATGGAAGTTCGTTTCGAATTTATGCGTTATTAACTATGATTTCTTATTATACATATTTTAAATATTCGGAGTTATTCGGAGTTATGTATTACAAATTTTTCGATTTTAAAATTGTTCGCTCGTTTTATGCCATAGTCAATGTTCCAGCACCAAGGCCATACCCAAAACCCTTAGGACCAAAATTTCTACCGTAACAAGATCTACAGTAAATATCACCATCTGGACCATCGTTTAAATTTGTGGAATCAAGAGACTTCCTGCAATCCGCACAATGGAAACAGCGTTTATGCCAAATCCGACTCTTACTAATCATTTGTTCCGCAGCAAACACTGCATAACCGCACCGTGCACATCTACCAGAAGAGCGAGGTCCATTAAATGGGCAGCCATCAGGACTAAATCAAAATATTAATATTTATACTATTTTTTGTTTTTTAAATAAACTTACAATTGCATAGTTGATTCGCCATGGGTCGAAACTAAAGTTGGAGCATGTCCGTAACCGAAGCCCTTTGGTCCAAAAAGTTTCCCATAACACGACTATACGACAGCAATAAAACTCGCTGTCAGGCCCATCACAAGATAGCATAGAATCTAGTGGTCGATGGCATTGTGAACAGTTATAACACTTCTTATGCCACATCCTGCTCTTTGACAATTGTTGTTCGGCAGCAAAAACTGCGCCACCACAGCGTGGACAACCTTCACCTTCAGGGGCCTTAATCGATGTGGTATCCACGTTAGAGAAAGGCCGTTGCGACGAAATTTTATCTTCCCTAGATATTAAGTTTAATCGTTAACCTCATATTAGTTTTGAAATATATGTTTCTGCTTACGTTAAGCCATCTGTCTGAAGAAATCCTGACCCACAAGCAAAGCCATATCCATGTGGTCCCCATTTTTTACCATAACAGGTCTTGCAATAGACCTCCTTGTCAGGCCCATCGCAAGCAATAATCGAATCCAATGTTTTAGTGCAATCGCGATATTTGAAACACTTTCTATGCCATTCGCGTCCTTTGGACAAAACCTGCTCAGCAGCAAATGCTATACCGCCACATCGGGGACATCCTTCACCCGGGCGGGCCTGAATCTTGCCAACATCGATTGCAGCCGTTTTCGGTGCCATATCACTAGTACAAAGAAATTTTATATTTGATATCGTTTTAATAACAGCATTCCATGCAACGTGAGAGTATTTCACAAGAGAAAGGTTTAAAAATGTGAATTCAAGTACCTAATTTTGGATAAACTAAACATCGTTTTAATACCCCAATAAAAAATGGATTGAAAATGATTTTAAGTACTAAGATGATGCATTGGGATTTACATTAGAAAACACTAGGTAATTACTAGACAAACACTTGTGTGTACCTTTGCCTTTCGGCATCTTTAATATCAGACATTAAGCCCAAAGATGAAATTCCCAAATGTCCATAGCCTCTGGCGCCAAACCTTTGTGCATAGCATCCTAGTATTATTTAGAATTCTTTATTCAGATATTATTATTAGATCAGATCAATATATTGAACACATTTTGACAAACATTACTATTGCGACTGGATTTAAGTTGTAATCATGCAAATTTACTTTGAAATACTTACGTAGCAGAGTCATAATCCGACTGAAGCGCACCACCACCTTGCCCATACCCATATCCTTTGGGACCGAACTTTTTTGCGTAGCAAGCTGCGTTGGAAACAATTGTAGACAAATTACATATCATGCAGGAAGGGTGGAAATACTACAAGACAATAATGGACTTACCTTTACAGTAGATGTTTTTATCTGAGCCTTCACAGCATAGAACAGAATCTAGACCTTTCGAACAGTTTCCACATTTAAAACATTCCTTATGCCATTGCTAAAAGAAATGTTCTTTCCAATTTAATTTCAAATAAAACCAAACATATATAAATATTTGAATATTAACCTCACTTAATATTCAAGTATTTTTTTAAATTAAACATATACAAAAGAGATCAGAATTGATATATGGTAATTCACAGAAAATTACAAATACAAAGGAGATCTGCAGTACAGAAACATTGAACTAATCACCACACGAATTTTAAAATAAACATATCTAAAATTCATATCACAATTGTACCTCTACAATATATGTCTTTATCAGGACCATCGCAGTGCATGGTTGAGTCCAATGTTTTGTTGCACACAACACACTTAAAGCACCTTCTATGATAACCCTTGTGACGAATACATAATACTTTCACTTCAGAAACATTATCATAATTAAATAATTCATGCCCCCTAACTTACTCTGCCTCTTGCCAACATTTGTTCAGCGGCATAGACATAACCACCACATCTCGGGCATCCTTGTCCTTCGGGAGCTTTTGCAATGGCTCTAGGTTCCAAACGCGCTCCATTGCGAACACCTTCTTCGTTCCTATAAACAACCAATTAAACAGGTTAATAACGAAATCTTCTCAATCATTATGATCCATTAGAGGTTATTTAATATCTTTAAATCTTGGTTATAACAGAAATATTGGCTCGTAATATAGCATGAAGTTCATGGATAGTCGATTGGGAAGTGCAGAACTACCACTTCTTACTTATGCTCCCAAAAACATTTCATAGCTGTAGTAGTCTGATGTCAATTTAATTCTAGAGCAAAGATGTTTCGTAATTTATTTTGACAAATATATCATAAAATTTTGTTTTTTTTTTTACTTAAGAAGAACCGCACACCGCTGTTGCTAGATTTTCTATACTACTTTAATAAAACTTTTTATAGACTAACAAATAAATAAACAAATATATATTTTTCTTAAAATCCTTAGAAATCTTAAATTGTTCTAATTCATGGACATATCTGCTCTTTATGTAATTAATTTATAATTTGTAATAATGTAAATTCACTTTAAAAAAAGTGAAGAAAACAAATTTGTGTATTTCCGTGAAAAAAGAAATAGATTAATTTGTGTAACTATAATGAGTATCCATGAATAATGGAGGACAATTTTCAAACTCTGAATAAATAGAGTCTTATGATACCAACTCAAATCAAAAAGAAAAAAGGTTTTTTATAACAACAAACGGTGGTCCCAAAAGGCCATTTTCCTTATCTATATATGCTACCAACTATTCCTTGTAATACTAAAATACTTGTAAGGCATAGATTAGAAACAATAAAAACTGTTGCTAGTATAAATAAGTTATATACACAGTTGCGTAATTCAACATTTTTAGGCTTGAGACAAACATATAGAACACTGGTGCATCTTCATCACAATAGTATTATTTACTTTCAGGTATAAAATGCCAAGTATAAAAAACCTTTATAATGTTGTTACATAAAGATTGTTTTATTTAAAATAACACTTCACAAACATTTCAAAACAGTACTTAAACATTTGTAGTTAGTTTTTGACAAAGACATATTATGAAAGTGAAAACACACAGATTGTTTTTTTTTTGTTTTATATATGTGTAATGTGGTTAATTTATTATATATAATTTACTTTAGTATTAAATAACTATTTTAAAATTTTTATCCTGAACTCCATCGGTGTGTTAACCTTACGCCAAGATATTTAGTTGCTGCGATGGAATGAGAAAATAATATTGTAGAATTGCATGTACTCATTTGGTGTTATCGATTATAGCATATAAAAAATCTTTCTCTATATATGCCATTTTCTATGTGTTTCGTAAGAAATAGAAAAACACCACACAACATCTTTATATGAATTTAAAATGCGTGTAAAAGAAGTGATTACCTATATTTAATAAATGACCTACATTAAATTACTTTTAATTTAATTTATTCAATTATTTTATTTTAACTTTTTTATGCTTAACCCTATCAGCAATCCTATGATTATTAGCGAATTCCAATTTTGAGTATTTCTTATAAACTGATTTTTTTTAAAACAGTATTAAATTTTATAGACCTTTATATCAGTTCTGTTGTCAAATTTTGTTGAAATTAATTTGTTTACAATAGCAATATAGATAAGGAAAGGCCGAGTTTAATACAGTTATGCACAATATATGAATACAAAATCTGGCAATATACTTCTTGAATACTATATTCAAATACTTACTCTCTATTTAAATGTGCTCCAGAGTCCATTGATAAACAACCAGCACCACCACCGAAACCATAGCCCTTGGGTCCATATTTTCGGGCGTGACAATTTTTACAGTATAATTCCTTTTCGTGTTCTGTACAGTTTGTGGAATCTAATGCTTTGTTGCACATGCCTGATATTATTATATAAAACCGTATGTTGAATTATACCTAATTTATTAATTTTTGCTATGTGCAACTTACCGCACTTGAAGCAGGTCTTGTGATATTTATATCCACCAGCTACGCGTTCCTCCGCGGCGTACACGGATTTTCCGCACTTTGGACATTTGGGGGTCTCAACGGGTGTGAAAGGCATTCTTACTTGTTACCTGTATAATAATTTTTGAATTTATAAAAGAATTTTAAATTTCGACAACATTCTAACACATATACATATGACGCAATCAAGTTACACTTATATCGAAAAAAATAATTTCATCTGTCAACATTGATTTTACAAGATATGTTGCAGACCTCAAAGTAGCTTGATCGTTAATATTTTCCTTCAAGATTTTTTTGAGAGATATTATTTAGCCTTTGTAATAAGAGATTTCAAATATCCGAAGTAACTTTACTTATTCTTTATCTATTCAAATGCAGTGTTGGGCGGAACACAAAACTGCGCCAACACAATAGCCAAATCGGTTTTTTCTTTGCTGTATTATCTGCATTCGGTTTTATACATTCAAGTTTCATTATAACAATGGGAATAATCAAAAAATCTTCAAGTGTAAAAAATAACGGTTTCAACACGGTAGTATACATGTTTGCGAATAGCCAGAAACACTAGAATTAAAAATTATTCGTACCTTTGAAATTTAAAAGCGAACGAAAAATAAATTTATTTAAATTTATTAAAAATCTCTAGAAGTACCGAGTAGAGATTCGATTTCTTGATTAGCAACGTTTTCAAATGAACTGGAGAGTGACTGAGCACAGGTAGTCTATATTCAGGAATGCAGACGGCACAACACAAATGAAGTCATACTAATCAGACAAGGATCGCGAAACTCTCCTGCATCTACGGTCTATTTGTTTCAACTTACTACCATTTTTTAATGTAGTACACAATTTCAACTAAAAATCTTTTCATCTTAAAATATTAGTTGCCCCCAAAGTAAATATAATTTTAATAAGTTGATAACGATAACTTATTACAAAGACAATTCCGTTTATAACATTTAGTGATTGATTGACTGTTGATAATACTTTGTATTTATACTACTGTTTATCGGACATTTTTCAAGCTTTATGTCTCCGTATGAATTTGATCATTTTTTTAGTACCCCACAATTAAAGTTGGCGTATTAATAAGATATATTTGGAATATTTAGTATATTTTCCAATCTGGATGGCATGCAAAAGGACTGATCGGTATAACAAAACCCCAACAATCTTCCATTATAAATATGGCTAGAAGAGTTGCTGAAGAGCTGGGAGAGGAGTTGGGTGGCAAAGTTGGAGTTTCTCTAAATTTTTTGGATAAATCTTCTGAGGCAACTGCGATAAAAGTATATTGTATACATTTTACATTATATTTTTCATTTAATATATTTATTTTATAGTTTATGACCGAGAAAATTCTATTACATGAAATATTGAATTACCCGCTGCTAACAAAATATTGTGTAATTATTATAGATGAAGTAGAACATCGTAGCGCATCAACAGACACTCTCCTTGGACTTTTAAAAAAAATTATTAAAAAACGAATTTCGCTTAAAGTTATAATTATTTCAACAAGTATAGATGCTGAAATATTCAAAAATTTCTTTATGCGTAAAAATACAGCTAATAATACGCCTTTGACTACCAGTTTATCAATAAAATCACCTGAGCATCTTGTTAAAGTATTCTATAAAAATTCTCCTTGTCCGAATTACGCTGAAGCTGTTACTAAAACGATTTTGAAAATTCATGAAACAGAATCAATGGGTAATATTTTAGCATTTTTAACGGGAGAAGAAGAAATAATGGAGGTTCACGATTTATTGAAGGAATATATATTACAAAAAGAATGTAATGATATGCAAGTTATTCCAATATTTTCAAAATATGATCGAAAACCATATTTTAATTCATCCAGAAATATACGTAAGATAGTTCTTACAATTAATATTGTGGATACATTGACCACAATACCAAATATAATTTTTGGTAAGTATTGTAAAGGCGACACTTCATCAATTAAAGAAATTAATAAGGTATATTTTATATTTTAGTTGTTGATTGTGGTTTTGCGAAGTTACAATGGTATAATCCTGCTAAATCCTCCAATAGTTTTATTATTCTACCTGTAAGCAGGGATAATGCCCAGAGACGATCGTCATATGCTGGACGAGAAAGATTTGGAAAAGCTTATCGCTTATATAGCGAGGATCATTTTAAAAATTTTATTCCCAAAACTCCTCCAGAAATGCGTTGTGTTGATTTGTGCTCTACTGTAATACAACTCAAAGCTTTGGGAGTAGAAAATATTTTACGGTTTGACTTTCCTTCGCCTCCTCCTGCAAAAAATTTACTGAAAGTCATTGAGATTCTGTACGCTTTAGGTAATAAAATATCATTATTTTAATTTGATTATTTATAATGCAATTTTTTTTTTTAAAGATGCTATTGATAAAAAGGGTAGATTGACGAAACCATTGGGTTATTTTCTGGCTGAAGTACCATTTAATCCGATGATTGGAAAAATGTTGTATATGTCCGGAAAACTGGGTTGCTCTGAAGAAATTATTTCTATTATTGTCATGCTCCATGTTGGTCCTATATTCAATAAAACATCATCCAAAGTCCAAATGAAGGCTCGAGTTGCCAAAAGATATTTCGAAGTAGCTGAAGGCGATCTTATTACTTTACTCAATGTATACACAGCATTTGTGGATAGTGGCAAAACGTTGAACTTTGCCAGACGTTATTTTTTAATTTATAATAATCTTAAACGAGCTTGTGAAATGCGTGAGCTGTTAGCAATTTGGGCTAAGAAAAAACTTGGAATTCCGCTTATTTCATGTAATGGAAACATAGAAATGTTGGGTAAGTGCATTACCGCTGCATTTTTCCCCAACACAGTCTATCTTCACCATTCCGGTGTATATAAAACAATACGTGGAAATACTGAGGTATCTATACATCCGTTGTCAGCATTAAGAACAACCCGACAAGTCAAATTTATAATATATTGTGAGCTTCTTGAAACAACAAAATTATTTATTAAGGACCTTACTGTTATTCAAGAGTCATGGTTAACTGAATTTGCATCTCACTACTTTAATAGAAATAAAATTGATAACTAATTCATAAGTTCATCATGGACACTAAAAAAAATATTGTTTTATTTATAAATATTTTCTCATACAGCACAGTTGAAGAATATGATAACAAAATAAGGTTGATTGACTTCAATGTAGTCAGTAAGATTAATTCCCAATATACAGCTAAACGAAACGCCGCCTGGAACCAGCAATTTGCAACAATGTCATGCAGTCTGCTCATCTTCGAAAAAACTCATGAACAAATATCAACACCTATCTATTTAGGAACTATAAACCCATATTCGCTGTTGTACGTTTACTGGTATCATTTCCAACCCCAATCTTAAATTATAATTTACCACACACTTTAGATTGCTTTTAAAAGGTATTGACTAAGTATCCAGGGGGACTTCACGGGAAGATAATCCCTGTATCAGTTGAGCACAGTCTGAAACAGATTATTTTAATAAATTTTGTACATTTAAAATATGTGATAAATCCTTTTGAGAAAAACAAAACGTTCAGTGTAAAACTTTATATTTTGTTCAATTATATAATAATGTTATAAAAATAAAAATAATATAGAGTTATGTATATATGAAGCTAATGTACCGCGTCAGTTGAGTTTCAACACACGACTATTGAGATTTCTCACCTGATACGGTATTCATGTATAGTATACAATAGATATATACTCAAATATATACACATTTTCATTTTAATTTTGCATAATTTAGTATAATATGCATAAATGTTTTTTTCAGTCATTACACGTTAGATAACTGTATTTAAAGTATTAAATGTCTCGTAACTATCAATATATAACTTCTTCCATGGAAGTTCGTTTCGAATTTATGCGTTATTAACTATGATTTCTTATTATACATATTTTAAATATTCGGAGTTATTCGGAGTTATGTATTACAAATTTTTCGATTTTAAAATTGTTCGCTCGTTTTATGCCATAGTCAATGTTCCAGCACCAAGGCCATACCCAACACCCTTAGGACCAAAATTTCTACCGTAACAAGATCTACAGTAAATATCACCATCTGGACCATCGTTTAAATTTGTGGAATCAAGAGACTTCCTGCAATCCGCACAATGGAAACAGCGTTTATGCCAAATCCGACTCTTACTAATCATTTGTTCCGCAGCAAACACTGCATAACCGCACCGTGGACATCCACCAGAAGAGCGAGGTCCATTAAATGGGCAGCCATCAGGACTAAATCAAAATATTAATATTTATACTATTTTTTTGTTTTTTAAATAAACTTACAATTGCATAGTTGATTCGCCATGGGTCGAAACTAAAGTTGGGGCATGTCCGTAACCGAAACCCTTTGGTCCAAAAAGTTTCCCATAACACGACTTACAATAAATCTCGCTGTCAGGCCCATCACAAGATAGCATAGAATCTAGTGGTCGATGGCATTGTGAACAGTTATAACACTTCTTATGCCACATCCTGCTCTTTGACAATTGTTGTTCGGCAGCAAAAACTGCGCCACCACAGCGTGGACAACCTTCACCTTCAGGGGCCTTAATCGATGTGGTATCCACGTTGGAGAAAGGCCGTTGCGACGAAATTTGATCTTCCCTAGATATTAAGTTTAATCGTTTACCTCATATTAGTTTTAAAATATATGTTTCTGCTTACGTTAAGCCATCTGTCTGAAGAAATCCTGACCCACAAGCAAAGCCATATCCATGTGGTCCCCATTTTTTACCATAACAGGTCTTGCAATAGACCTCCTTGTCAGGCCCATCGCAAGCAATAATCGAATCCAATGTTTTAGTGCAATCGCGACATTTGAAACACTTTCTATGCCATTCGCGTCCTTTGGACAAAACCTGCTCAGCAGCAAATACTACACCGCCACATCGGGGACATCCTTCACCCGGGCGGGCCTGAATCTTGCCAACATCGATTGCAGCCGTTTTCGGTGCCATATCACTAGTACAAAGAAATTTTATATTTGATATCGTTTTAATAACAGCATTCCATGCAACGTGAGAGTATTTCACAAGAGAAAGGTTTAAAAATGTGAATTCAAGTACCTAATTTTGGATAAACTAAACATCGTTTTAATACCCCAATAAAAAATGGATTGAAAATGATTTTAAGTACTAAGATGATGCATTGGGATTTACATTAGAAAACACTAGGTAATTACTAGACAAACACTTGTGTGTACCTTTGCCTTTCGGCATCTTTAATATCAGACATTAAGCCCAAAGATGAAATTCCCAAATGTCCATAGCCTCTGGCGCCAAACCTTTGTGCATAGCATCCTAGTATTATTTAGAATTCTTTATTCAGATATTATTATTAGATCAGATCAATATATTGAACACATTTTGACAAACATTACTATTGCGACTGGATTTAAGTTGTAATCATGCAAATTTACTTTGAAATACTTACGTTGCAGAGTCATAATCCGACTGAAGCGCACCACCACCTTGCCCATACCCATATCCTTTGGGACCGAACTTTTTTGCGTAGCAAGCTGCGTTGGAAACAATTGTAGACAAATTACATATCATGCAGGAAGGGTGGAAATACTACAAGACAATAATGGACTTACCTTTACAGTAGATGTTTTTATCTGAGCCTTCACAGCATAGAACAGAATCTAGACCTTTCGAACAGTTTCCACATTTAAAACATTCCTTATGCCATTGCTAAAAGAAATGTTCTTTCCAATTTAATTTCAAATAAAACCAAACATATATAAATATTTGAATATTAACCTCACTTAATATTCAAGTATTTTTTTAAATTAAACATATACAAAAGAGATCAGAATTGATATATGGTAATTCACAGAAAATTACAAATACAAAGGAGATCTGCAGT